>JACJUY010004633.1:23764-68405 GCA_014220935.1 Platorchestia sp. MABIK | reverse complement strand
ACGAGTAGGCGAACGCAATTTTTTTTGACTGCGAGCGAATCGGAAAGGATTATCGAAGAATTTCTGTATTTTCCAGAAAACCGTTAAGGTTGTGGTCGTGTGTTCGATATGGGAAACAGAGGATGTTTCACTCTTTAATTTGAGGGTAATTTGAAGTCAATGAGTGCATTCTTTCAAAAGTTACGAGTAGGCGAACGCAATTTTTTTTGACAGCGCGCGAATCGGAAAGGGTTGTCGAAGAATTTCTGTATTTTCCAAAAAACTGTTAGGGTTGTGGTCGTGTGCTCGATATGGGAAACAGAAGATGTTTCACTCTTTAATTTGAGGGTAATTTGAAGTCGATGAGTGCATTCTTTCAAAAGTTACGAGTAGGCGAACGCAATTTTTTTTGACAGCGCGCGAATCAGAAAGGATTTTCAAAGAATTTCTGTATTTTTCAGAAAACCGTTAAGGTTGCGGTCGTGTGTTCGATATGGGAAACAGAGGATGTTTCACTCTTTAATTTGAGGGTAATTTGAAGTCGATGAGTGCATTCTTTCAAAAGTTAAGAGTAGGCGAACGCAATTTTTTTTGACTGCGCGCGAATCGGAAAGGATTATCGAAGAATTTCTGTATTTATTAGAAAACCGCTAAGGTTGCGGTCGTGTGTTCGATATGGGAAACAGAGGATGTTTCACTCTTTAATTTGAGGGTAATTTGAAGTCGATGAGTGCATTCTCTCAAAAGTTACGAGTGTTGGACTAAAGTCTAAAGTCGCGCGAGTAGGGCTCAAGAAATTCTCAAGAAATTTCTGTACTTCCCGCAAAGTGTTTCTTGAAATGTCTCGGCTGCGGCCTGCCGGTAATGTAATGAGCCATTAAATCAATAATATTGCGATTCAGTCAATAAAGTTTGATAATTGTGTTGTGTCGCGACCCTAACCTTAGAGAAAATCAACTATAGAAGCTAAAAACGAAAATACCATTTACGATATACTGCTAAAGAAGGAAGTCATTTTATATGCTAAAAATGTTTAGGTTGAAGGTTCATGTTTTTCCATAAAGTTTTTACTCAAAGATTGACACGCCCATCATAATTCTTGAAATAGTGTCTGTACCAATTGAAGATTTTTGAGCCAAGTATTGTTTGATGGCCAATGTTGAAATAAGTTTGATGCTTCAGCTTTATTGGAAATGAACTTTTTTCCTGACAGTATTATTTATACAGGAAATGAAATTAACTTGTGTGAGAAAGCTTGTTCTTCGAGGTTGTTACTAGGTACTGTTTTGATATCTATGGATGCAAAAATAGTTTCGAATTTCTGGTATGTAAGCCTCTCAGAATTATTTGCTTGCGCCCGCTATACCTCCAACATGACTGTAGAAGCCAAAGCTCAGATGTCGATGTAAGTGGAGAATGTCAAAAGTGTTTTACACCAACTTGTCACTGTCTCTGTATTTATGCTTTTATAGGCATAGTCAAATGCTGCATAACTTGGAGCTGATATTTTTACACTTTTCCTTTCAATATTTTGTACTAACATTGACATGGGCTGTTGCGACATTCATAAACGTTCACCAAATAAGAATTTAAATGATGAGATTTTTTAAAAACAAACGCTGATTTTTGTAAAAATTTACGGAAATTACCTGTTTTTCTATTTTTCCTTAACGATTTCACAGTTTTGTTCCAGAAATATTATGAATTAGTAGTTAGTCAAACAGTTTGTTTCGTTGGGTGTCTAAAATATATGTTTTTCCCCGGTCATCTAATGGTAGAATGCACAAAGTAGTTCACAGACCTTTGACGCAAAAATGCTGATGACCGCCGATGCTGATGACTAGCGCACCATATCACTTTTCAAACAGAGAAATAATGCAAATTAGAACTCCTCCCTTGATCTTGACTTTGTTTATGAGCTATTTTTTTTGTAGCTGAGGAATGACATGACATGCGGGTATTACTGAACGTCCTGGTACAAAATTCAATAGCACTTCGATGCAAAAGTTTTACACGCGATCGAAAAATTACTTTGTAATCCATAATTTATTGCATTTTACTCTCATATCACGAAAATGTAGCGTATTATCTCAATTATTTTTGACTATTTGAAATATTTTACGGCTAAAAAAGTGGACAAACCAGTGAAAGAAATTGACAAACGTCGACATTGTCGGTTTGAAGCCGGAATCTGTCACTTTACTGAGTTCAATTTCTTATCAGAAAGGATTTTATTCTCAAATCAAATACACCAACACAATCGCGTAGGATCTTAAGATTCCCTTAATTTAGCTCAATATTTGGAAAAACCTTTGCATCAATAAAGTAGAATAAGTTTCACTCTATCAAGAGAGATTGGGTAATTTAATCCCGAAAGTTTTATTCTTTTCGCAGCGTATATCGGTCGAAAAAATCAACAAAATTTTCAATCTGAATTGAAAATTAATTTTTCAGATCACTTTCATACATTAGTATTCTGAAGTACATGGTAGGCGCATGAATATGATCAGTTAGGACTTTTTTTCCGCAGTCGAAGCATTATATGATAAAGATGGGCATGGAAGATTGTGAGTAATTTCATTAGAAACCTGTACGAACGTGTGAAGGGACAGAGTTCTGAACTATTTTGAATGTTGCTAAATTTTAGTTTTATTTGGCTGTGATGGTTGCCTGTTTCTAAAGCAATAAGTTGTTGTTGAAGAGCAGAAATATCGTATATGAGAAAAAAATATCCAATCATTTGATTCCCAAAAAGTGGGTAAAAATCTGACAGCACAATACTAAGATTGTTCAATACAGCATCAGTATTAAGATTGTAATTATAATTATTTCTGTGGCCTTTGATGGTCATCGTTTTACGGTAGGTTGACATTATTGTCGGTACTATTGCATGAAAATAAACAGAATTCAACGACAGAGATTCTACAGGAATCACCATGGATCTTCGTGAAAGGTATTCAGAGCACCATCCAAAATTAAATTTTCTCATCGGAAGTGAAATTTTTTATTTCGTTGTTTTTGAACATACATGGGGCTTAATTTTCGATCGAAAATGTTGCACTAGCACTGATTTTACACTGGCACAAACTCCGAAACTACTACTTCATTACGATGATTTCATAGACACGAAGTATTGTAGAATTATTGACCACAACTTCCAGAGCAGGACTTTCTTCTTCTCACCGCCTTCGCGTCAGGCTTTTCTGTAAAGCTCAAACGGTGTTCCCATGTGTTCATAGAGACAACTTGATTTCCAACACGTCAACGATACGATTTCATCGGACCTTCTGGTTACGCTTACCAAATTACTAAATTAATTATGTTTATTGATTTAAATGAATAAATAACTACATTGCAATTGGAGGGCAAATATGCTGAGTGGCCTAACCCACAAAACATAGAATTTTAAGACACTCAAGTTAGAGGCGTGGTGTTTATCGCAGGGTTGCCAAACTGGCTTTTCCTTGACAAGTTACTGATTAGGAACTAATTAGGAACTAGGCCACTCTGTTTGAAAATCATCCACGCCGCTATGAGGTGAAATTAACACTTATTTTGCTCTGCTAGTTTTGACATCTGATTTGTGGGTTAGGCCACTCTGCATATTTGCCCTCCAATTCATAATTCCGCTTCTGTGGATAGCGGTAGCATTTGTTTGTTTAAATTGAGGTGCTCTGTGAAGACAAATGTTAATTCGTAACCGAAATAGAGGATCTCTAAGCAAAAAAACCTGTGCGTGAAATTTTGACAACACGGAGAGTTGTTACTCTTTCTCAGTATAGCTATTATCTCCCTGGCAGTGTTGGAGAAGATAATAGTTATAGTGAAAATAGTCTCTAACCATTGTTGGTAGAAATGCAATTCGATCTTTGGCTTTCTAACTCTCTTTCTCGTATTTAACCATTCTAATTCACAGTATTCCTACTCTGTTGCCTGAGTTAGTTTGGTTCCAGCTAGAAGGCAAAGAACTTGAATATTGCAACCCAATAACGAATGATGCAATATAGTCTCATCTACTGACATAATTTACTTCCTGCAATTCGACTTAGAGGCCTGAAAAATTGTGTTCTAAATCTCCAAATATTAAAATTCAAGTAGGTGGTTCTGAAACGTTTTAGTGCAAACGCAGTCAGACATTTAAACTTTAAAGAAAGGTCTCAGAATCTTCAGCGCAAAACAAAAAAGCAGTGGAAAATATTCGAATGAAAGTGAGAAAGATTGGTAATCACTTGCTCCTAAAAACACTTTAATTTCAACAGCGTCCATGCAGTGAAAGCGATTTTTCAAATCTTTGCCGGTCAATTTGAAAATGAAATAAGTGCAAAGATAAACGTGTATTAAAGGAAATTTTTGAAATTTTTTTAGACAATCAAAAGCCAGCCATAAAAAGAATTTTGCTCTCGGACTAACGAGAAGCACCGGCGTACTATACACAAAGCGGTCGTAACAAATCATCGGTACGGTCGATGCCACAATGGTTTGGTGCATGAATCTCTACGCTAACCTTCAGAAATTGTTCTTATCGAAAAAAATTGCCCAAACAACACTGAAAAATGATTTTGATTACTACTAAAGTAGGAATTATGAGTCAGATGCAAGGTTGAAAAAAATCCCTGAGAATTCTAATTTGAGGATGTGTAGTCTGACCTTCCAACGGACCGGGATCCTTGGGTAATGAGCTACAGCAAAAAACTTAACTTCTCTACAATAAAAATAATTGAACTTCAAAGATGTACCAGGCGGCTGAGGAAACGAATACAGCAGGGCGGGCCAGGTAAGTGCAGGGGAATGGCGACGGCAAAAAGGTAAGCGAGGCACAGAGATCGCAAGCGACGAGATGGTTGGATTGCGAGACCCAAAATACCATTGAGCTCAAAGTACGGACAGTTTACGCGTGGCTAAGCAGGGGTTAGGTCAGTGGGTTGAGCGGACGTCCAGCGTACGGTAAAACACCAATGAAACATTGCGGGCGAAATGATTTCGTCAAGTGAGTACCGAGAGGGAGAACAAATTCTACTACCGGATACGGTTACCAGGTATGTAAGACCAACGGTACTCAGGGCTAACAGGATATGGGGAAACTAAACACAGGGCTAACTGAACTCAGGGTTTAACATACTTGCTAGAAATAATAACCGTGTCAGTTAAGTCGATATCTAGTTCTCTAGGATTCTAGAATGCAGCACTGGAAGATAAACATGAAGAAATACCAATTAGATCATCGTCGAACATGCTAAATTTTTGAAAAAATTTAAACTATCCATTATCATAGAGAGGAAGGAGCCTTGAGAGGAGCTCCATCCATAGTCACAGTACGACTAGAATCTGCGGCTCAAAAACCGTCGGTCTCTGCCTCCCGTGCGTCTGGCTCAAGTACACCGGACGTCTGTAAAATATGGTCATTGTGTAATAAAGTAAGATGGAGGACTTCAATCACAAGGTGTCGGTGACAGATTGCTTAATTCTTGTACTACGAATCAATGTATTGGTTCCATTGTTTTTCGCAGTTAGTTATTTTCTTATTCTTTTCCCTCTACAAACCGTTGCACATCACTCTGAATGAACCCAAACTTATTGGATCTTAGATTAAAATTGAAGCACTATAATAAATTCTAGAGCATGAATTACTGTAGAAACAATGATGGTGTTTACTTCATTTGAATACTGGAATAGGCCTGGGAGTAAGATACACGATGCGCTGAAACATTACAGCATTCTGCCTCATTTGATTTACCTGATGTGAGGTAATAATGGGTGAGTAATGCAAGTACACTACATCATGAGGTATCTCATCTAAGTTGAGACATGTACCTGTATCTTAAAAATGTGTAATGAAACTATGACAAATGCGACTGAAAAAACGGCCTCACTTTAAGAGTGAATCGAGGTTATTATTCTATTGTGGTGGGGAGGAAGAGGAGGAGGGGGGAAGGGAGAAGGGGTGAGAGTTGCATTATGGCGTTCGGTGAAACGCGGGAATGCTTCCTTAAGACGGACTTAGTGGGCATAATTGGACTTAGAAATATATTTGATATAAATTTTAATTCTAAATTGAAGGATACGACACAAAGGGATAAGGGTGATAAATATACTCGTCAAATTTACATGATCATTCTTAGAAATAGAAACCGATGCGTGTAGCGACGCCGTCTTGAGTCATTTCAAACGTCATGGATTTTTTTGAAGCGTTCAGTTCTATTCCTATTTCGTATTTTAATTTGTATTAACGAGGGAATGAGCCTTAGAATAGAGTTTTCATTTTAAATTAAATTGGTCTTTCAATAAAATAATTACATTTTCATTACATTTTCATACATTTGCATCGCTGCAAAATTATTTTCAATATATTGATTTGGAGGGGAACAAAGTATTAACGAATGAGCAATCTTAACCTAATAATACCCGTTGTGTCTTTGTTTATATATTTATCTATATATTTATTTAGTGTCCGCTTCTTAAGAAACATAGGATGTATATTCATTTGTTCGGTATCCGTTACGCTTTCGTCTGAGTTTGCGGTATCATGGATACCGAATTCCTCAGTGTAATATTAAAAGATCGCCTTTACATGCATTCATATGTTTGCTATTTTATCAGGACAGGTTCGGTTAGGATAGGTTTGGTTTGATTAGGTTAGGATAGGAAAGGTTAGGGTTGGAAAGGTTAGGATAGGAAAGGTTAGGAAATGTTGTGTTAGGATAGGTTAGGTTAGCATAGGTTAGGCAATGTTGACGGAATTTTGTCACAGGTCCACCTAGCTTAACGATGAAATTGCCCGTGGAATTTCTACAGGCCCTGCTACTAGCTAATAATACCCTTGGTTTGTTTGATTGGAGTCCGCTTCTTCCATTTCTCTGTCACGCTTATAAGGATAGTTATAATGACCGTATCTATGATACGAGATTCACCAGTGCACAAGTACAAGAATATATTTAATCACGGGTACTGTTAAGAAGGATTAATTTGTTTCTCATCCACATCTAGAAAATTTGTTCCAGAAAATTTTAGAATCCCGTCATTTTTGACGGGCCTTGCACACTTGACAAGAACGAAGCATGGCTCTGGCGCAGGGAATGGAAAGAGTCAAAACTTAAGGTTAATTTATTTCATTGAAAAAATGAATGACCAATTTTCCATCCCGCGAATGGGTCGGAAGAAGGGCGAGACTGAGTTGCCTGCACGCCCATAGCGCCCCTCCAGTACAGTGCCACGATCACTGTCACGGAAGAATAAATATTTAGCAATTTGTAGAAAGAGTCGATAACGACTGCTCAAACTTGATACATTAAAATGTTGGTTCAATATAAATCTAAGTCACGCCGCAAAATTTGACGGGTCAGAAAGACCGCGTAAGTAATTGAAGACTAGCGACGTGAGAATTAGTTCTGCATGAGCGAACACGAGTCCTGCAGAAAATAATGCAGGGCTACAGTGTTCAGCTTAAGCAATTGCTAGGATTAGCTGTATTTAAGACTAATTCTAGTCTAGTAAATGTGCTCAATCCTAAATCAAGTTATAGTAATTGAATGTAGATATACGTTATTAATTTCAGTACTCTAAAAACAAAACACGAGATTTAATAACATTTGAATTAGAAATTTGCAGTAACAATTGCCGTATATATATAGAGTAAGAATTAAGTTGATTTGCGGCAACGTTATACAAGAATTAACCTCCCATTTTATTCAAGGTAAGTAAAGCAGGTTCTTTGGAACTGCAACTGACGTCACTACGTAAAAATGTGGCGCTAACCATTACGGTGACTCACAACAGTTTAGCAGCCGAACTCGAGTGGCGAAGCAGAAGCGAAGCGCAGGGAGGCAGAAGGTCGGCGGAGAAGTCGAGCTGATCATGGCACCGTCAAGGCCCTCTCGATGAAGGAGCGATGAAGAACTGAAGACAGTAGCCACGACACCGGCCACACTCAGGAGTAGATCTTACGAGCAATCTTATTTAAATTTGAAGAGAGGTAATGGTGTTCAACTCAGGTGGAAGGCTGGTAGGCAACGACTCCGATGCTGTAGCAAAGACTGCAGAGGTTACTTATTCTTGGGTGCATTCGAGAAGAAGAAAACTTTATTGTGAAGTACACCGAATGGTTGCGCCTTTGATTAATTTAAGAGATTTTTTTCTGACGTTTTATTTTAATTTGATTTGTCTAAATTTTAAGGGAGCCATTTATATAATGAAACGTTCGCCCAAAAATAATTCCCGAAGAAAAGCTTTAGTTTTTCTGCAACACTAGCAATATTATAACTTTGTTTTCAGAAAGAAGGGAGAGAGATCACGCGTTCGAACATGAAGATGAAGCTTTTCTGTAAAAATTCGACGGGGCTATTCATCTCAGCAATGCACAGGAATAGAAGATGAGGCTCACCGATTTTTCTTGCGTCGGTGACGATAGTGAAGACTACGCAACAGTTCGTAATGCGTAATTTAAGACACAGAGAAAAGTAAGACCGAGTTTTAACCATAGAGTGAGCTGGACGTTAACTGTGGAAATGCCTTGAAAAGTAAGACTTCAGTGTGAAATTCATGGTCTTATTTTTCAATATGAATTAAAATCGATGCTCGAAGCGAAAATAACAGATCAATGCTAAGTCATCATAATAGAAGTGAATGTTATCCACAAGGTCAGGCAAGATAAATCAGCCATTGAAAAATTCTCTGCTTAGTGAATATAGCGTGCGCTCGTCAACTTGCATTCCCTGGAGACGGCGGCTTTTCTCTCGAGTAGTTTGTCTGCTACTTACTGTAAATTAAAAATTCTGTATTCGAGGTTCACAGTGTATATTAAATACTAATTTCAATTTTGTGCTGTATCGTTACATTCTGTCAATGAATTGTTTATTGAAGTCACATATCAATTATTTAGCTTTGTTTACTCCTGCGCTCATTCACAATAATGTCACCTTATTTAACTCTCGTGTTTACTTTAGACAAAACAATTGCATTTTTCAGTTGGTTGCAAATCATGTTGATCAAGCATGCAAATGCCGAGTAGGAAGTTATTTCTATCTCTTGTTTCATTGTTTTTGTGAGTCTATTCTTTCTAATTTTCAAATGTCTTTTTCTCTCTCTCTCTTCGACACCTGACTCTCCTTACACCTGTGAGGAGGGACTGAGGTCAAAGGTGCCGTGTCGCGTGCGTTGTTTATAAAGCTGCGATGTAGGGCAGTCCAATGGTGTAAAGTGTTTGGTGTAAAATATTTTCGTATGGTGTAAAATGTACCTGAAATCCGTTTACTGAAAATCGAAAACGTACCTAAGTTCAAAAAATGTATAGCGGGAGAAATATGAAAACGTTAGACGTTTCCGTATCAATTTCAGTTTAATATTGAGATAAACATAAATTTGTATAACTACCGTCATGGTAGTTAAATTGCGTCGACAATTTGACTATTTTTGAACTCTTTGAGATAAAATACTGAATACTGAAATCAGTTGTGTACGGTAGGAATTAGTTAGAAATTTAGTGCAAATTTCCGCTTAGCATAAAAGACAAACTATAATGTTTCATTAAAATTCAGCAGTAGTGCCGATACAGTAAAATATTGAGACACATTTGTGAATGAAAACTTATATGAATGACTTTGAAGTTCACTAAATGCTGGAAACACTATCTCATTAAACGAAATGATTAATCCAATGTTCGGTATAGGAATTGAACAATTTTTCTGAGTAAATTTTTGTCAACAGCTTGCACCTGAATTTAGTCTTTTTTGACCAATTAAGACAACAATTAGTCTTATGAAACACAATCGGTTAAGTTTTGAGAATTCTGGAACTAATTTATGAGCATCTTCTATTATTCATAACATATCTTTACAAATTTTGTAAGCAGTTCATCCTAATTTCTACGAGTGTGTTCACCTTTAAGACTGTTCATTTACAATTGCATTGATTTTCTTTCATTGTTTTGTGAATATAAAGTGATGCTTCGATTACAAAATCAGAATACATTCGTATTTAAAAGCTGACTGCCAGCCCTGCTTGCACGAGTTACTCATGAACAAACTCTAACGACACCCTTTATTCAACCAGTGTTGAACCAGTGTTGAATAAAGTCCAACCCGTTCACTAAGATTATTTGAGCGTTCAGCCTGCGATCGGTGTGCAGTGATATCCCAAAGAAAGCTCGTATATAAATGCTGATTGGGCAATTCAAATGGATTTGAGTGTTTAATTTAGATAAAATTCTTAAACGTTCGACGTTATGTATGTTTGAGGCACTCTCCTAAACCTCACGAGACTCCGTTCTGCTGATTGGAGGCTGAAACTGGATGCGAATTATAAGCAGGTCAGTCATGCTTAGGCCTTTGGAATTCTAAACCAATGTAGTCTGCCAACTCTGTTGAGGGAAATTAGATTAAATGGTGAGGATAGCAGCATCCAAACTTTCTCTGTAATATCCCCACACAATACTAATCGTCCTAAAAAACTAAAAGTTAAGGTGCACGAATGCAGTATCGATGACTTAAAGTCTTCCGGGAGGGCGTTAAAACTCTTAAAATTGTGCACGGATTACGGAAGCTTTCTAATCAAACCTGAGTTGCAAGAGTCAACCCAATCATGAAGTTTTAATGCATTCACGATCTTTCTGTTTGTAGAAATTTTTCACTGTATTTTCCAGTCAAGTGAAAATTGATTGAGCCCAGCACCTTAAATGATGAATTAAATAATGGTTCCGGTCAATAAGTCAATCGGTCCACCAGTTATTCGACAGCAGCAGTTCACTATTTCGATCACATACTTTAGGGTGTGTTACAGATACCCTTCCTTTGTATTCAAAAGCATTTATTGCTAGCTTCCCAACAGATTTTTTACAGAACAGAACAGAATTTTTCCTCAATAACAAAAACTTCAAATTCCACTTCAAATTCAATATAGCAAAGTAATTCCTTAAGCGCAGGTTTTGTATCATAGCTTTAGATAACTTACAGCAGAATTACGTTTCTTAAGTTGATAATCCCTTATAGTTTTATTTTCTGTTGTTATAATAAACTGATTCGATGGGGCAAAAATTGCGTTCATTGTGTAATTTTTTGCTAGATTCTTTAAAAAATATTTCCGAATACTGAGTATAAAATATTTTCATGAAATTAATTCAAGCGCTTGGTTCATGCCTATCAGAAGAAATCAATTCATGCCGATCACGTGATTGCCATGCACAATGCTAAAGATCACTGAGAAGGAATTCGATCTGAAGAAGAAATCGAGGTCCAAGTATACTGTTCATCAATAGCTTTTATCAGAATTAACTACACGAATCTGAAATGTACTTTCTGCAAAACAGATGACCATTTACTAAATGTGAGCAAAGGTATCAGAAAATCATCTTTAATTTTGGTGTTAACGCTGAAAACTGCACGAAAGATGATCCAACTCATTTGAGAAATGTTATAACGGAGTAACAACCCCTAAGAAGCTAACAAGTAAATCTGAAGACTGCTTAGCGCACCTCTCACACATGTACAAACGTCATACCTCATAAAATCAAATTACAATGCGACTCACATGACATTGCTGATCAGCATTCCGGCCACACTTGCTCAGCCTCACTCGATTGCGGCATGCAGCGCACAGACTTACGTTTTGTTGCAAATTTCTGAGCCACCAAAACATGAAAATCAAAGCTGTCGTCAAAATATTGTATCAATCAATGCTTCAATTTGACGATTTCCTTATTTTGCAAAAATGAGTCTATGTGACAAGGTATCAGGCCTCTGACGGTCTTGTTATGCTGGCACATAGGGGTAAATTTGCATCTACTTTGAAAGAAAGTTTTAATACATACTCGATCTTTGAATCAGTCAATCCAAGTGACATGATAATTTGATTTTTGAATTCTGAGGGGCAAAAAGAAATTTTGTCAATTTTTGCTCCTCGGTTGAGTTAGCTCAACTGATTTAGCGTTTGTATTCAACTACTTGATTGAGTAATTATGAACCCATGAAAAACCCATGAAAATAAGTTGGTAATGACCACGTTTTAGTTATTTTTAAGGTAAAAAATCCATCGCGGACACCTTAGCTTTCACGTGGCTCTGACATCAACTTCTGAAAAATAAATGTACTCCAATAGTTTATCACGCTAGAGTACGAAATACACAATAGTATCGGTAGGTAATAATGGTGATTAACATGTCATTCACCGGGATAATCTTGATAAAATAATGTTCTTTACTTACATCTCCAACGGAAGCAATTCATCGTGATGACCCATCTTTACGAATTTTAATTCCACGTCTGTACCGTTCCGTTATGGTACAGATCAATCAATATTTCACTCATGTATTGAAATTCACATCACATTCGACAGTTAGAACTTACCGCTTTTTTCCAGCCTTGGCACACAGAGTGAGAGGAAGCTGCCAACGAACATCTTCTGATTAGATTCGATTCGTTGAGTAATACTGAGTCTAGTTTGTTGTCAAAGATACGGACTCCATAATTTCAAGATCGAAACTAGAGATCTGTAATCAGCCAGTTTGAAGATGGAAATCTGAATTCCCAAAATCTGATTTTTCATCCACCTGAAAGTATCCATGTTTAAGAAGAACTTTGAGCTTCTATTCCGAACATAGAATATTACCCACTCTTCATTTTCGCAGCCATCGTATTTCATACTCAATAACATTTTGGGCCTCTCAAATAAATTCTCTTCAAATCAAAAGCAATGCGAAGATGCAGTGTGCCACAATTACTTTGTTAATTCCTTCAAACTTTACAGAAGACAAATACTCACACCTCGTAGGGGAGGCTCCGTATTGGAAGCCCTATATATGTCTCAGCAATTACGTGTAGATCGAAGTGTGGAGCCTGCGGATTTTCCTGTATTGAAGCCACGAACTTGTCAGGCAATTAACTCACCCTCCCTTTTTGTCGTCGGTATAACCTCCTTTATACCAGAGCTGCTTGTTATTGTTCCAAATTTTTTCCATGCACTCTGTTGGGATCATTCACGCTCATAATAATATAGAAAACACCCTCAAATGAACATCAAGTTCTGGAAAAGTTTTAACTAACTAACCCTTAGATCATTTCTAATTTTTATTACTCATTCTCTTAAATAAAGCATACTATGTTAATTTTCGACTACTAAGAGACAGACATAAAGTTTCCAAATTTTATCACCTCTTCATATTTTATACCACAATCAACAAGCCCTTGCCATAAACTACTGGAGAAACCAGTTTCGATCACCTTCGACTTGGTTTTACTATCTTTTTATTTCTACAGCGCACAAATGCTCCCCGCGCTACATAAATTAAGCAGATATCTTCTTTATGGAGCAATATTTTTTTAGCGCCTACTTCAACGCTGCTGAGAACCTATTTCTGCCTGCATTTCAACCAATTAAAAGTATTATCTCTTATTCCTCTCAGCCTGTCCACATCATAAACCTTTTTTAGATGCACAACTTTATATTATGAGCTCTCATTTTAGTTTGGAAATTTCTGAGTATAGCGAGTGTTTTTAAACAATTTCTTCACCGAAACATTATCATTATAATAGAACTCATGCACGTATATCTTAATTCTACTACAGTTACATAATATTTTCGATTTATAATTGTAGAATCCGCATTATTATCTCACGTAGGCAAGTATGGAATTTCTAATCGAAATCATTTTAAAGTAGCAAAATGAATATGCATTTTTGTACTGATTCGCGTTTGCAGCTTTCGAATCATGGCTCAGTGATTTGAGCCACTGCAGCATTCTTATGATTTTGATTGACTCTTCTTTTTCCTTGCAAGTTCTCCGTCCAGTTGCATGAGGCACTTGTGCAAAGTCTCCTTGCGTTCTTTGTAGTGACCACGTCGAGAAACGAACGTCAGCCATGTATCTACCACTAATCACATCTGATCCGTTATGATGTATAATTTTTCGAACTGTATTTCCAGTAATAGCATGAAATCAAATGTAAGACTGAGAAACGGTATTTAAAAATTAAAGAAATGGTTACCCTTCAAATAAATTGTGATATTTACACATTTGATTTGCATTGTAAAATAGGAAGATTCTTTTAAAAGATAAATTATAGCTTAGTAGGTGTGTTTTCAGATAAATATTTTCTTAGGCAGCCGGAAAATATGAGAATTTGCTTCAATACATTAGGACAAACAGTGAGTGACGAAACATTGTTCATTGAATTTTTCCCCTAAAAATAAACATTACACTCCGTTAAATACTGCCAATGTAGGGCACAGTTGTACAAAATACTACAAACGAATTTAGAAAATAAGTCAACAGCACAAGAGTTTAAGTCTAAATTTTATGAGCTCAAGAATTTTACATAATAAATATTTATGGTTTATTACAGGGTGATTTAATTGATCCATTTTCATTTACTCAACTGTCGCGGAGAAATAAGTCAAAATTATCTGTTTCAATTCATAAAGCCGTTAAGCAATAATAAGTTTGTATTCTTCTCCAACTCTTTACACGTCAGTGCATGTATCCGAAAAATCGAGAGCTAAAATTCCGAAGAAATTGCTCAATTACAATAACTTCAAAGCAGTAGAAATAACTTCAAATAAAGAAATGAAATTTCGTAGAATTTCACTCACTCATTGGGTTGTACAATAGTGCAGCGTACTGAATGAATTAGAAGTTTGAAATTGTTTGATTACCAATTTGAGTGCCGGCCAGCGCCAAATGAAATTACTCAAAATGAAATTACTGCTGAATTTGAATTTGATCACCTACTCGTTCTTAACTTAATGCTGATTAGAAGAGTAATGGATTGATAGCACTTCGCAAACTAAAAATTCATGACGATGGATATGTTTTCTTGAACAACTCTTAATTCAGGGTGTCATCTAGTGTGCAAGGCCTAAAAACTTACTTTGCAGTGAAGAAATTTTAGCTCAAGATGTTTTCAGTGGAAAAATTGTGAAACCAAATCCGATGTAAACACAGAAACTTGAGCATTTTTTTTTTTGTTGCTGAATTTAAATCTTTAACTAATCGACAGATTTTCTCAATCTGACTCATTAACCTGCAGTTCACGTATAAGGATCGATGCAAAGATGGTGCATGCCATTACTACTCTATTCACCCTACAAACTTTGCGAGAGACAAATACATACCAATCGTAAAAGATGCAGTATCTTTGTCCGTGCAATTACGAGTAGATCCAAGTGTATAGCTGGCGTCTCTTCCCGTATTGAGACGGTAAACTCTCTCATTGGGTAGACCTTCTCTTTTCGTTTGAGGGCTGAAAACGTAGGGAAGTAAGCAAATAAGCCAGTGATGGGAAAGTTAAAACTTTACTCTAGTGCAGCCTCATCTGGTTTCCTCAGAATTTATGATGGTTCTTCTTGTCTGTTGAGAAGCAATCGGTTTGGCATTATTGCATTGCAGAGCTGTGGTGCTTATATTCTTAATTGTAGAGAGCGTGCGATTTTAAATGTAAAAATTCGGTAATGTCGCTCAGTTAAAAAAGCAGCGCTGTTGGTTTGAGAGCTGGAAAGAACATGGAGGAGAGTTCTCCTACAGCTTGTGAGCCACACCGCGCGGCACCCCTATTTCGCTCACAAAGCACGCACGTTTGGCGACATGTTTTGGAAACTAGCCGAGACTAAATGGCCATGACTCAGTGCTAATCTACAATGTGAGAAGTAACATTCACTTTTCAAATAGGAGTGATATCCAAATGGAGACTTAAGAACCAGAGTTACTGTGCTGTTGAATATGAAGGCATCAATTATTTTTTTCATAAATACCTTAAAGTATCATTTCTTCATTTAATGAATGAGTGTCAAATATTTTCGGCACAATCTTAGTTATTCATACGCAAATGCAAAATTTGGCTGTACAATGGGCAGCTAGTCTCAAAATTACAGTACTCGCAGAAGAACATAAATACTTCAAGTTGGTAATTACAATACATTTTTTTTCGATAACGAAAGCTTATCTCATTACCAGATTCATGCAAAAGCTTACTTGAGTGTCCATGCGATAAAATTATAACAGGGGTTAAATTAGACCTCACCTCGTAGCGAAGTGATGCATCCTATTTCGGTGCGACGGACTTGAGTTTTTATATTCAGAGTACGATTGAAGGCTACTTTTTTAACCTCCGATCGCGCCGGTAGCTGTGCTGCGGAACTACACGCTGGACAGAGAAACATTAACTACTTCATCGACTCACGTCAATGGTGAGCCCAGTGTGCCATTTTCAACCAATCTGAATTGACACGTTCCCCGAGTATTGGGACATATGTGTACCATTAGATAAATCGCCTGTGTAAATGAATGACATTTCATGTTTCGCGATATTAAAAAAAAAAACTTTTAAGATGCGAGGTGAAATGTATCTTGTAATTGCATTTTTCATATTTCTCAGAAAGGATAAAAATGTTTTCGAGTAGTAAAATCGATTTCCCAATTCTCCTACTTACAACTTAACCAAATTAACCGTTAACAACCGCGAAAACGCAGCGAACGCGTTAAGTCGATACGTCGCCTAAAATTATTTCTGCCGCCAAGAGTGAACCGCTGGGGGCAATTTGTTTCTAACTTTGTGAACGAAATAGTGCAGCAGAAATTCCCTGTGCGAACTGCGAAGTCCAAGGCGTTTCCCATGTTCTGGGAGAAATGGTATAACAGAAATTCACAGTAGAATGAGGAAAATGCAGAATGAAGTCTTCATGAATGAGTGATAGAATGCAAAAATGGTGTGGAAAATTCAAACGTGGTCGAATCGTCACAATCAACTGACTGGCGTCCTGGTCCTCCTTTCTCATGATCGTCTCTTCTGTCGATCGAATTTAATGCGTAATTTGCTTCAATCGATCAGCAATAAAACTTGTAATTTGAAAATAAAAAACTATAATGGTGATGAACTCATCTAGGGAAATATTAAAAATATTAATCCAGAACGATCATAGCTTTAGCCATTCCGACCCCAAATTAATGAATTGTAATTTCCTGTATTGCGTTAGGAGTTGTCCAAGTGCCACCGTTATAGCAAATTGAAGGATTTTAGCATGACCTCCTATGTTCTCCGTTGCGTTTAACCCTTCAAGAAAATTACACTGCTACAAGTAATTATGTATATTAAAGGGTAGCGAAGTATGCAACTAAGTTTGTAAAATAAAAACTGCCAACTCCACGGGTAATTTATTTTCACCTTTGAAACACGCAGCCTAAAAAATATTCTTCGACAGCGTAAAATAAAAAACACATGACAAATATTTTTCATTAATTCAAAGAAACGAATACTTAGTCTAAGCAGCACTTCTGATTTTGAATAGCAGTTTGCGTTTGAGTGCGTTGCGAAGACTGCGCAAATTAAACTCGCCGCTAACCACACCTGCAGCGCACACTCACCATCGGCCAGAGCGAGACAAAGACTTCAAGGTCGAGGTGGAGCTGCGCACCTGTGACGGTAATAAATCTTTTTATGCATACGCGGTGTGCACGCTGGGCTTGCTAATTTTAAGCATGAGTGCAGCTGTCAGTCCAAACGATGGCACTCAGAAATGTCCTGTGATCATTAATTGAAGAGTTGGTTGTGAAATGCGTCGCCGGTGTACATGATAGATTTTTCAGCATGCTGCTGACCGACCAGTATTCTCAAATTAATTTGTCATAAAACTTAATCATTGCTAAATGAATGCACGATCTAGTTATGTTCGTTATTATTAAAATTGTTCACTACAATTGACTTCAAATTTGAGTTAAATATTGAACATCAGTTTAACTATAAAAGGCAAGGCGAAAATCGCTACACGTCAAGTCATTTTATTAAAATTGATCAAATAACACTGAACGTTTTGGACAAACTGTCCATCTTCAGTAAAAAATCTCTGTAAAACGAAACCAAAAGAGGAAGAATTAATACACTAAAGAAGAATCCATAAAAATCTAAACTTTGAAAAAACAAGAACAACGGTAAAATAACATAAGAGGAAAAACTGAGTAGCTGAATTAGGTATTGGCCACATGAAGTGGGAAAGCACTTTGGGTGTCATTTAGGATAGGTTTCTTTTTGTAAATATGCAAAGATTCGAGAAGGCGTAGATCTGTTCTGTAAGAGGCACCGGCCAAGATTTCAAAATCATTTAGGGAGACCGGAACATTGCACTCTTCTGCATGAGGTCTAACAGAGGACAGTGGGGGGGACCCAAGAGGAAGACCAGTTCTGCAACTACGCCCAGCATGCTCGGAAACTCTAGTCATCAGGGTACGGCAGGTAGAACCAACGTACCGCTATTCACAACGTGAACAACTGTATTGGTACACTAGAGACGAGCACAGTGAGGGTGGCAGTTTGTCTTTGAAACGAAATAGAGAACCAATAGTAAAATTATCCACGAGGACCATTTGAACTTTGAGCTGCGGGAAAAACTTGTAAATGAGAGATTTAACATCCTCGCTTAGTTTCAATGACTGATCTCCGTAATACGGCAATTTCACAAAGAAAGCTTGTTGTGCACAAGATTGAACAGATTGAGAGTAATCATAAATTTTTGACAAAAGTTATTAATATGCCTGTCAACAACAGAAGATGGAAAACCTTTTTTTGTAAAATGTCCTCGCAAAAAATCGAACTCTTCGTTTAAGTATTGAAAGTTAGAACACACATTAAACGCTCTATGGACGAGACAACGAATACCGCAAACCTTTAAATTGTATGAACAAAAACTAAAAAAGCTAGTCCCGAGCCCAGAAAAAGTTTTCTTTCGGAAAACAGAGCACTGAAAAGTATTGTCAACTCTCTCTACACAAGCATCAAGAAATGGCAACCTCTCATTCTCTTCGTCTTCCCTAGTAAATCTAATATTGCTATGACGAGAATTTAAACATTGGAGGAAGAGGTCAGCATGAGCCTTATCTCTGAACAAAACAAAGGTGTCATCAACATACAGCTTGTAAAATACAGGCCTAAAAACAGGAGAACATTCTTTTAACCAGTTTTGTTCATGGTGGCACAGAAACATATTCGCAAACGTTGGGCCTAAAGGTAAACCCATGCCAAACCCATGAACTTGCTTATAATATTTACCATTGAAAATGAAAAAAGAATTACAGACTGACAATTTTAGCAACTTTACAACAATACTGTGAGAGAGCCCCATGAAAGTTTGACAATTTGCGAATAATTTAGATAAGCAAGTTTCTATCATTTCCAGCAAAGGAACATTGGTAAAAAAATTTTCCACATCAAAGGAAACCTTTCTGAAACCTTTTACTACGTTGCAGTAGTTGCAGAACTTGTCTTCCTCTTGGGTCCCCACCCCCCCCTCCCCCACTGTCCTCTGTTAGATCTCATGCAGAAGAGTGCAACGTTCCGGTCTCCCTAAATGATTTTAAAATCTTGGCCGGTACCTCTCACAGAACAGAACTACGCCTTCTCGAATCTTTGCATATTCACAAAAAGAATCCTATCCTAAATGACACCCAAAGTGCTTTCCCACTTCATGTTGCCAGTACCTAATTCAGCTACTCAGTTTTTCCTCTTATATTATTTTACCGTTGTTCTTGTTTTTTCAAAGTTTAGATTTTTATAGATTCTTCTTTAGTGTATTAATTCTTCTTCTTTTGGTTTCGTTTAACAGAGATTTTTTGCTGAAGATGTACAGTTTGTCCGAAACGTTCAGTTTTATTTGATCATTTTTAATAAAAATGACTTTACGTGTAGTGATTTTACACCATGCTTTTTATTCTCAAGCTTAGAAGCATCAATGCTGGAGTTATTTTAGATCAGTTTAACCAATTGCGGTCACCATGTTAAATTTGCTCACGTGCTTTTATGCGCGAGACACTAACCTTGAATCGCAAGTGGATCCACGTGCGAAGTGACTGAACGTTTAACTTGACTGCAGTTACTCTACCTGCTTTACACAAGTACCTTTTTTCTTCGTTGCATGCTGTGTTTACGGCAATTGCAAACGCATAACACCAATAGGTATTTTTCTACGTGTTTCGTTTAAATGACAGTGCATTGACCACAGCAAAAAAGAAATGCACGAGTCAAGCAATGAACTGAAGATCATTACAAATCAGATTAGTATGGTGTAATCAGACTAGGTGTTGATCCACTGCATTAATTGAGAGATTTTTCTAGGCGAGGTTTTCACCAACTGAAAGCAGCATCTTTTTTATTAATCAGCATTGGGTGTTACCATGTTCATATATGTAAGCTATGATCAACAAGTTTTTAGTTGTATCAACACCATTTACGGCCGTTTTTTTAATTTTCCATGAACTAAAGACAACACAACTTTTAGCTTCCTATAAGTTTCCATGGAAATATCAACGCTCTTCAAAAATGGATTATCTTGAGAATGAAAATGCAAATATATATGTTGAATAAAAATCTGTTAAAGAAACATGAGGCTATGTCAGGCTTCGGAAAAATCCCAACTTCAGCAAGAATTCACTTTTATATTAAACAAATCAATATCAAGAATATAAATGTATAAATCACATGATCATGAATTAACTTATGATATAAATTACAATCATATCCAGAATTAATTTTTCATATCAGTTGCAACTATACCTAGAATTACTATTCTATTAATTACAATTATGCGAATACTTAATCTATTTTTCTAATCACAGCTATATAAAATAACTATATTTTAACTTTTTTCTTCATTTTTTCTATTCCATCTTTTAACTTTTTTCAGTCTCGCTTTCTCTATGCATGAGGAATCGTGTGAAGACGCACGCTTGTGCATAGATTCTCCATTCTTTAAATTCCATGTTAAATAGTGCCATGCTCGTTTTTCTCTTGGCAACATGTTCCAAGTGGTTACCGGAGTTTCAGCTAAATTATAAGATAATTTACTAGTAGTCAAAAAGTAATCGTTTGAGATTTCATTTAGATATTAGCAAAGGGTAAGTTAGAAGCGTGGAGTTTGAAATTATAAAAAAATTCTTGTTCCAGGTGAGAATCGAAAACACTTGGAAAACACTTCGAAAACAGTTCAAATGTGGATCGCCTGCTCATCTTACTGCACTTACAACATTAGTGGCTTTGCTGCGACATGGAATCATTTGATCACATTCGTTGTTCTCTTGCACCTTAAGCATGTTTCTATTACGAATGAGTAGATCATTGCAATAATGAATTTTCTTTTAGTTTTAATTTGTAGAAAACTTTTTTTCATTTTTTTACATCTCGATTTCAGGGTTCATAATATCAGCATGGGAGATTCCTCAAGGTCATGAGTACATCAGGTCTTTTTAGTTCTCAAAGTTCATGAGCTGTTTACTGAACTTCAAAAACATTTCTTCTTGATGATGGAACGATTTTTGCCCCTGAGACATTGTACCCAAATTGTGAACGGTACAGTAAACTGGAGCAGATCACGAAGATTTCATGTTTTTGTTGCATCCTTCTGTTGCAGTATCATGGCTGGTGATGAATTTTATTGGTATCAAAATTGCTCATAAAGATTTGTATTTATGATTAAAAATACGCTGTTCCTTATAGTTTGTTGAATTTGATCCTCGAGTTACACGACACAATTTTGTGATAACCTCAGCTTATACGAAGAAAAATTAGTCCTAGTTATTAAACTTTTACTTTGATTCAAGATTCGAATAACTGGGACTAACTTTTATCCGTGTAAGTTGAGGTTTTTCTTAAAATAATGAATAACTCGAAGATCGATTGTACAGCAAAGATATTTAACGGGAATAATTAAATACAACACTGATTTAGCATTAACTTGCTATCCATGAGCTTGTCTTCGCCTGGCCCAATCGAGTTTAATTGACTTACAGTACAAGCTGGTCGAAGTTATTTTAAAAGCGTGCTCATATTTATATATTGAACGTGCAATCAATTAAAAATAGGAATTCATGAATTCTGACTGAATATGCGAAGTAACGCATTCATGTGTCAAAACATGCTCTCGAATTTTTTGACTATCAGATGAATTATGAAATCGAGTACGAGTGAAAAGATGATTCCGCCAAGAAAGAAGACAAGAGGTTACGGAAGTCAACTCTCAAAATTTAAGGAATCATGGAAAACTAAGCCACTATCTGTGTAGGCTGGTTATTATTATCCTTAAGCCCTTTTTCTTCAATAAACTCTGCCATATTTACAATTACAACGTAACGTGCAATAGATCATGAATCCTTCTTTTTGATGTTTTATCGACATGAAATATTGAAAATGAATCTTGGAAAATTGGAAAAATAAATAAATGTCCACTTTCGTAATGATGAAAAGTCGCTTTCAGAAAGTAGCCGTAAAGTTCAGCGGCAACCTGCGCTATTCTTTTCGAAATTATCATTTGCCGTTGGTTTGCCGTTCAACAATTTTTGAACTGTATGAATGTAAAGTTTTCCGCGCAATTGTCTCTAAAAATGAACGATTTTGTAAACAACATGCAACCTACGCGGGATATTTCTGGGATGTTTGAGTTAGAGTTTTTGTATCAGAGTTAGTTTTCAGCTCTGCTCTTCTGATTCCTTTCTGTTGTTCTGTTACAGTTCAACATTCCTTTGAGTCTTCCCTTAGCAATGAGTGATCTGGATGAGATACGATTGTCCCACTTTTGTTTAAGGGGGATTGTTGAGGGTTAATATATAGTGATAATTCTGATGGCAAACAAAGCCGCTTGAGACGCGTAACTAGTTATAGCAGTCAAATTTAAATTGAATTAAATAAAAATTAAGAGCATTGAGTAATGGAACAGAAAGCTTCTGCATGGAGGTGTTCTTCCTGTATATGTAGACAAAACCACGCGACTGCCGTCGCTGTTGCCTCCGTCTTTCAACCAAGAGATAAAGCGCCCATTTCCATCACTCATCCATACGTTCACGCAAATTGATGGAATCAGATTGCCGCCTCCTTCCTTTCCTTTTGTTCACGTATTTTTTCGTTGTTTAATTTTTTCGGTAGACGAGCAGGTTAAAATGTTTTTTCTTCCGTTAGCCATGTCTTACTGTGACTATTACACTAGTTTGAACATTGATCAAAAGTATTTTATTATATACTGCCTTGAGAAAGTTGTCAATCCAGTACAAATGTGAGGTGATCTACTCTAGCTGTGTAATTCTTTCATATGTTATTTTTTGACAATTTATGTATGTAGAGGTTGGTTGCTAAAAATGTGTGCCTCTTAAAATTCCAATAACTCTTTAAACATATGAAATAGGAGACCATAACATAGAACATTCGAAAGGACAGTATACAATGTTTTCATCGTGGTGGTTTCAGCAGGATAGAGCTCCACCGCACACATCGGGGTCCCTCCGTGAAGTGGCTAAATCAGCAATTTCTTAACAGATTAATTTCGCACCAGAGTTCGTTTCTCTGGCCGGCACGATCACCAGACTTTTTCCCTTTAGATTGCTTTTTTTGGGGTGATATTAAAGACCCCGTCTTCCGTTCAAATCCAGCAACTCGGGAAGACCTGAAGAGAGAAGTTCTAGAAGTGGTAAGCACAATGAGCAGCGAGATTCTTGAGAAAGTCATCAGAAATTTCGCTGGCCGCAGCAAAAAATGTATCGCAGCTCGTGGTGGGCATTTTGAATCGTAGGTCCAGCAAAGTAAAATAAAAGTGAAAAATTAACTCTCCTTTTTTCCAATATTTCTAGTTTTATTTCCCTATCCTGTCTGTGAAAAAGATTATAGCAATTTTAAAAGGAATACATTTTTAGCAACCATCCTGTATAGGTATAGAGTAATAACTTTTGAGACGTAGACGCCTTTTTGACTTGCAAGTAAAAAGTATTACACTTCGTATTTTATCTAAATTCTAACAGAATTTTTTAAATAATGGTTATGTCGAAACGTTTTTTCTCTAAAGGGCAGCCTCATGAGTTTCTAACATCAAATCATTCTCAGCCTAGGGTGGAAATTTTCACCCCATGGAATCTTGAGCGAATGACTGCCACTGCACTTCACCAGCACTGCATTACATGGCTCGTCAATTCGGTGCGGTAGCCGCACTTGCGTGTCAGGTGCAGCTGAACTAATGTCGCAGAGCCCTGAATGGTGTGCGTCTTTCACCTCAAGTGTCTCGCTGCTTGCGGTCTTTTACGCCCTCAAGTTCTCAGGTCAGTCGTACTTCAGGTACGAGCCGTGAATGTTATATTAATTTCTTTCAGTCGTGAAATTATGAAAAATGTATTGCTTGGTTATTGCTTACAAGCTAAGCATAAGCAATAGAACAGCCACCAAATTCGCGAATTCGCGAATTCGTAGATACTGAACACTTTGCTAAATACTAGAAAGTTCCTATTCATATTTTTAGCTAGATTAACGGTGGGTTCAAATCTAACAACGAAATTTTTTCTTTTAGAAACAAATGAAAGAAAATTGTACGTGATTTGTCAAGAAATAATTTTCAACGATTTGCTCAACTCGTTGTGTTAAGCATTGCAACTGGAAAATTATTACTTAAAACTTTTACAACAGGCAGTATTGAAAAGATGTGCTAATCAGCCTGAATAAGCCACTCGACGTGATTACTTCATGAGCTAATTCTAGAGTAAGAAGTTTTATTTTTCCAAGAACGTTTTTTCGAAGTGCAAAATTGATGAATGCATGATTAAAGTGAGAAAATGATAAGGTATCACTAATTGGAAAACATTACATTCACCGAGTTTAGTGAGAGCAGCGCACTTTAAAAAAGACTGAGGGTTTATTTCATTTTAAAAAAATTAGTGCAAAATCTTTTACACATAGAGTAGAGAGTAAGATTATCTATCAACAGTAATCGTCCTCATTGGTTAAATAAGAAATGTTTCAAAATACTTTTTCCTTTTCTCGCACTCGCTTCCGTTGCAGATGCTTGCCGGCATCAAATTTCGTGTGTAATGTATTTAAAATTTAGATGAAGTGGTACCTAAATTTGAATCTCCATTTGAAAATTGAAAAGCATGTATTTGCTTCTCTTGCTAGCCATTTGCTTCTAGAAAACGGGAAAATCAATGCCGGCACGAAAGAAATAGGGAATAAAATTCACTTAGTTTCATTTCAACATCAATGCTCACTTTACTCACCTGAAGTCACATTTTCAATCTTATAATTTGCCACTGTATTTCACGGATATATACTGTTATGAGATAGAGCATAAAATAATTAAAATTCATAACATTGGCTTGGGTAACCTGAGGTAAAACGTTTAAGGAAGGTTTAGTAACCTAGGGGAAATAAAAACGCAGTGGAGCCATCATTTGAACATATACCTTTAAAATCATCACAAGTGCGCATGTAAATTACACCCGCACCGAATCGCTCATTTATAAAACCATACAGAGTTACCCAAACGCCAATGTCGACATCTTTAGAACTGTCCGTCCTCTGACCCCTGTACCGGCCTGTCATCCAGCCAGCTTGTACAGCATGGAGGTTATGGTACTGAATGGGCAAATTGATTTAGAGTTCAGATATCGCCATTTCTGAACAGAATGATTTACTGTTTTACTACATCATCAAAAGAATTATAGAAATTTTTATCATTCAATCAGTTTCAGAATATTGCCTTACAGTTCCTGCATTATTTCGATTCCAAAATAAAGTATTGAAACGATTGACAGATGGATGGACGCTAGTTCATATTTTGTTTGAAGAGTCATTGAACGAAGCTGAGCATGTAAGAAGTGTTAGGGGAAAGAAGAAAAATCTATACTACAATAAAAGCCGCGTCCGTCTGTCCGAAGCCAGCCATATGTGTGTGATGAACGTATATGTGGAACAAGCTTAGGAAATAAGAACGTGTGTCATGTGATTTGTCGAACTTTATCATACATTTTTAACGGGCCGTGTGCATTCTGCCTCATCAACTCTCGAAAGATTTAATTCTTTTATTTCTTACGGCTTTTCTTTTATTTCGTCTTCTTTCTTACTTCAAATAAAGGGGGATGGACTACACCATTTTCACTTCAAATTAATCCAAGTCAAGTTCAAATTCATCCAAGTCAAGTTCAATTTAATCCAAGTCAAGTTCAAATTAATCCGAGTCAAGTTCAAATTAATCCGAGTCAAGTTCAAATTAATCCAAGTCAAGTTCAAATTAATCCGAGTCAAGTTCAAATTAATCCGAGTCAAGTTCAAATTAATCCAAGTCAAGTTCAATTTAATCCAAGTCAAGTTCAAATTAATCCGAGTCAAGTTCAAATTAATCCGAGTCAAGTTCAATTTAATCCAAGTCAAGTTCAATTTAATCTAAGTCAAGTTCAAATTAATCCAAGTCAAGTTCAATTTTAAGCTAAGTAAAGTTTAATTTAATCTAAGTCAAGTTCAAATTAATACAAGTCAAGTTCAATTTAATCCAAGTCTATTTCAAATTAATCACAGTCATATCTTCCATAGATATATAGGAATGCATTAGGATTTTATGTGCGTAATGTTGTCTTCCGTACTATCGGTTTTTAAAATAATTTTAAAAATGCCATTTTCAGTATCTTATGTACCGATTTATCTAATATAGGAGTGTAGAAGAAAAGGGTTTCTCATTGAATTTGGATCAGCGCTTCCCTCAAGATGGATCTCTTCAACCAATCAACGGACTATGAAACAAGTGAAGATGAACAAGAAAATATTCGCGCAGGAGTAAGAAGAGGAGTAAAGAGAGGAAAACACAAGAAAAAACGAGAAGAAAAATGCAGAGTGATAGATGCTGCATTGAAAGATGAAGATTAGAGAGCAGTGGTTACATTTTTCTTGCTAAGGCAGGAATGTCTCTGTGTAGTAATGTACTCATATAAATTGTAATCAAACGCAATCGTACATTAGTACTCAGTGAATCGCATTAGTGTATTTTTTTAAAGATTAGGTATACATATCATCCGGTAATAATCTTTTGTATTTGCATGTATATGATTTCATATATATGTGTGATAAAGTAGAATTACACGTATATAAATATTTATAAGTGTAAATAAATCCTCGAAACTGTGTATGTGTAACTTAAAATTACCTTTTGAACATAAGTATTTGAATGTATGCACACTGTCATCAATGTAGAATTTTGAAACAACTTTAATGAGGAGTATAATACGAAGTTTTTATAATTGACTTGCATTTTTTGCACCGCTCAAAGATCTGAATCACACTCCGCCTCCTGATACTGGATACTTACCACATTTTACGACAATTTGTTTTTATATTGCTGAAATTTCATGCATTCCTTGCTGAATGGAAAAACGACTGTCTTGCTCATCACATCCAATAGATACATATTTAACTCAAAAACTCTAATTAACAAGTGATTATGTCAATTTTTAACTCAAGTTTCGAAAAATTTGAGCATGACTTGGATTAATTTGAACTTGACTTGGATTAAATTGAACTTGATTTGGATTAAATTGAACTTGACTTGGATTAATTTGAACTAGACTTGGATTAATTTGAACTTGACTTGGATTAAATTGAACTTGACTTGGATTAATTTGAACTTGACACGGATTAATTTGAACTTGACTCGGATTAATTTGAACTTGACTAGGATTAAATTGAACTTGACTTGGATTAATTTGAACTTGACTTGGATTAATTAGAAGGGAAAAATGTGTAGTTGTCATATTCTCTAATGTTGGTGTTGGTTCGACAATGTCATTTGCCAGGTTCTTACATGTTAGGCTGGCCCTCGTGTAACCTGTATACTGCAGTGGTTCTTAGCCTGAATTCGATCGAACACCAGGGGTTCGGTGAGTCGAACTCCTGCTAGGTTCGACATGGTACAATTTGTACACCAATACAGTATATAGTTACGTTTATTTGGTTTGAACATGATGAAAAAACACATTTTATTTCTCCAACTACGAAGGGATCGATGACTGCATGTATGGAACTTGTGGGGTTCAGTACCTCCAACAAGGTTAAGAACCACTGCTGTATAGTCATCATACTCCGGTTTCCATGTAACTATGTAGTTCTCACGTCAGTCCGGTTATCATGCGTCCGATCGCCATGCTTCCGGAAGTCATATTCTTTTGAATTCCACTGTATTTGAATAGCCAATATATTTGCTGCTGCATCTGTCATGTTTCAGTACATGAGCTCATCTATACTGGAAGCATGATATAACGTTAGTCATATTTTCACGTGTTATAACAAAAGAATATTCATACCACGAAAATACGACGGAATATTTTCTTCAAATTTTAACGCGAGAAGAACTCGCCCAATATTGCAAAGTTGAAAAGTTGGAAAATAATTTAGTTAGTCAATTGAATGGGTTTAATGAGTATGATTTCCCTCTCAGTTGAAGGTTCTGAATTTCCTACATTTTCCAAATGATACATTAAATGGTTTGAAATTACGATCGCTAGCTATCTACCTTCTCTACCATAGAAATTCTCAAAACACACGAACGAAGGCGTCTAATTTCCATCGACATCCTGTAATTGTAAATTTATAACAACATTTGGAAATAATAAGCACTAGCTTACCGTAGCCGTCAAATTAACACGACGGCTTCGGCAATCTAGAACGCGTGTTCTCAGCGTACTCTAGATACATCGGCTAATAGATTCATGAATGAATACGAAAAGTGCTTGAATTAGCAATATGATTTTTGTGAATCAATCAACGTTTGCAGATCTCAGAATAAACTTAAGATTAGTTCAAATTGAAAAAACAACTAATTTTGAACTAACATTTTGAACTAACGAACACTTATCGTCAAAAATAACTGGACTGGGAAAATTTCAATGGACTACTAAAATCATTTAGTTACGTTTGTAAGGAAATAAAACAGCATCATTCTCTGATTTTTGAACAGAAAAAGTACTATGGGAGCAGCTATGACATAGGTATCAACATCTTTACAATTTTTCTCGCATTTGTCAGTCACCTATGCGCACCAAATAAATATATCTATCATAACAGCACTCGTGATCAAAACTCTTTTCATTATACTAAAAGTGTTAAAACCCATATCACAAATACGCTCATCCTGAGCTTAATGAAATGCCGGTCAAAATATGCTCTAGCTACAAAATAAAATAATTAAAGGCATGTAAATACACGACGATCATTAATATTTAATATCAAATTAATAAGTTTGACAACATTGAGAACAATGTCATTATCTTGCCTTTAATTCGCCAGTTTTTCAGATGCTTCATTTAAAAATTTTCAGTTCTCACCTCAAGGAAGATAAGAATTCGAAGTGGTTGAAGAGCGTTTAGTCCCAAAGCAGTTGACCGCTGAATGAAGAAGTGATTGAACCGAGCGAATATAGGGTCTATAGTCTGAGAGTATCTGTGTTACAGTAATTCGTGCAGGAAATGCATGACGCAAAATGCAAATGATTTTTTTCTCGTTTTTGTAGCTTGAAATTTCGTCTAAAAATATGTTTTGCTAATTTAACAGTATCGTACCATTACTACGACCCTAAACATTGAGTTTTCAAGCGTTACAGTCGCACTAAGTAACTATCGATTGTGAGATAAAAAGGAGAACCAACGTAATAATACACATTTTTATATATTTCTTTTTTAAGTAAATGTTTCGGAATGTCCTAATTCCATCTTCAGTGCTGAAAAATATACAAAAAGGTTAAAAAGGTCAAAAAGATCAAAAAGGTCAACAAATTTATAAACAGAAAAGTTCATATAAGTTCAAAAAATAAGTAAACAAACATCTATAAAACTTAAATCCTACTTCTCATTCAACTGCAGTAAAAACGATCATTCTCATTGGCTCACTTACCGACCCTTTCACAAGTACACACATTTGTACATTTACACAAGAGAACCTAACATAAACAGACGCGCGCAAAAACACACCACACACACACACACACAGAAATATATCAGTAGGTTGACCCAATGTTCAGTCTAACCGCACTCAAGTTTCTATTTAAAGGCTTATAGGTAGATGTGAATAAAGATTCTAAAATGCGAAGATTTTGTTCGTTGTTTATGGCACACAGAACAGAGAAATCATTTGTTCTGAAAGGATGATTAAATTGCTGACAATGATCTCGGATTGCTGAATGAGAAGGAGAGGAAGTATTTTCTAGGAGGAAAGAACGTCTGGAGGAGTGCCTGTAGAGTGGTTGTGGTTTTTTTATAAATGTGACTGCTGCATGCAGACTTACGTTGGTAGTACTCAACTTCAACAACTTATTAGACACAGCCAACATTCAGGAATTTCCCATAGAACCGGTCGCACACTTTCCTCTCCTTCTCATTCAGCAATCCGCGATCATTGTCAGCAATTTAATCATCCTTTCAGAACAAATGATTTCTCTGTTCTGTGTGCCATAAACAACGAACAAAATCTTCGCATTTTAGAATCTTTATTCACATCTACCTATAAGCCTTTAAATAGAAACTTGAGTGCGGTTAGACTGAACATTGGGTCAACCTACTGATATATTTCTGTGTGTGTGTGTATGTGGTGTGTTTTTGCGCGATTCTGTTTATGTTAGGTTCTCTTGTGTAAATGTACAAATGAATGTACTTGTGAAGGGTCGGTAAGTGAGCCCATGAGAATGATCGTTTTTACTTCAGTTGAATGAGAAGTAGGATCTAAGTTTTATAGATGCTTGTTTCCTCATTTTTTCAACTTTTATGAACTTCTCTGTATTATAAGTTTTTTGACCTTTTTGACCTTTATGTATGTTTTTCAGCACTGAAGGTGGAATTATGACATTATGAAACGTTTGCTTAAAAAATGAAATATTTTAAAATGTATTTTATTACGTTGGTTCTCCTTTTTATCTTTCGCGTGAGATCCCCTATGAATTGACCTATTGGAAATATCGATAGTAACTATCGAAGTCAAACCATCGAAAGGACGAGCAGAATTAGAAAACCTAGCAAGACCCGTAAAAATTCCACGGTCAATATTATTGAAAACCTAGGTGGACCAGTGAAATAATTCCAAAATAACCTACCCTAACCCGACATAACCTATCCTAACCCAACCTCACCTATCCTAATCCAACATAACTTATTCTAACACTACATAACTTATCCTAACCCAAAATAAGCTATCCTAACTCAACCTCACCTATCCTAACCCAATATAACTTATCCTAACCCACAATAACCTATCCTAACCTAATATAACCTATTCTAACCCAACAAGACCCATCCTAACCCAACATAACCTATCCTAACATAACATAACCTATCTCAGCCTCACGTATCCTCGCCTCGCATATCCTAACCAATCTTAACCTAATCTACTAAACCTAACTTTCTAATATCCCAGTCTTACGTTTTCTAGGCAAGGAACATTTTCTTTTTTCGTGTTGCTTTCGGAGTTCATGGGGAAAGGTTCGGGAAACACTTTCTTTATTGTGTATAATTTGCAATCCAAATATTTATAAATTGTAGTTGTGCTGACAGAGATCCGACCTCAATTTGAATTTTCTATTTAATACCCTGAAGTTTAATAGGTGGATTTTTTTCTACATATGTGAGCATTAGTTCGATGTTTTCCTCTGTTATTTTTTGATAGCGGTAACCTCCGCGCTTTTTGACAGGGTTGTCGGATCGATGAAGCTATCCAGATTCATTTTGAACAGCTACACCATTAGCACAGGCTACAGCCTTCCAATCATCATTATTTTCAGCGACTATGATAATGCGAAGTTTAGTATCATGCCGGTATCCTTTTTTATACGCTCCTCGTCTCGAGCCGAGTTTTGCGTCACGTTTTTCTATAATTTCTTCTCCAACTTCTTCTGAATATATTTCACTTCGGCTGCTGTTGAAGGAAGACATCATGAAGGGTTGACACGGCTTTTAAATTAAAATGACACATGAAATACTTTAGCCGCTTGAAATGCAAGTAATGGTGTAAACATGATACAGTGGAATATTTTCAGGTAAAACAATATGTACATAGGCTTTTGAAAATTGAACTTGATCTTTTTTAAAATGTAGCCCACTTGAGGCTTTTTAAATTAAACTTGACCTTTTTTAAATTAAACTTGAGCTTTCCCAATTCATCTTGAACGTTTTAAAATTAAACTTGAGCTTTTTTAAATTGAACTTGAGCTTTTTTTAATTGAACTTGAGCTTTTTAAAATTAAAGTTAAAAAGCTGTAGTGTACACGGCCCGTGAAAAATGACGGGGTTCAATATCTGAAAGTTATTTTGTAGGCGAGTCCCTATTCGGGCACCAATTGATAGATACTTTGGCGAGTCCATGTTCGAGCGCCAATTGATAGATATTTTGGCGAGTCGTTGTTCGGACGCTAGTTGATAGTTATTTTGAAGGCGAGTCCTTGTTCTGGCGCCAATAATTGATAGATATTTTGAAGGTGAGGCCTGTTCGGGCGTCACCCATTTTATAACGTTCCTGTCTTAGGGATTCCTGAGGACCGTCAGTTTATCTAAGAGTATTTTTTAGGCTTGTTATTCTATAGGATGTAGGAAACGGAGAATTTTCTCCTCGTATAAATTACAATTATTGCTCGTATTCATTCCAGAAATTGACATTGCAGTAGACTCAATGCCACTTCAACTAAGTTTATAAGGGGCTCATGATATGCGCGTCTGCGTTAAACCTTCTATGTTCACAGCGCAGTAGAGCTCCTTCTGCGCGTACGATTGCGCAGCAGTTCAGCTTTGGATAAGAGGCAGCGAGCACAGTTAAAAGGCTGTGTTCTGGCTGTGCATTTTACCGCGTGCCAGCGGTTATAAGTTTGTGCCGTGTTGTGTACTGTGACAAGGTACCGTGTTGTGCTGCCTCTACGGCTACATCTGCTGCAACGGCTACTGTTGAGGTCGCGGCTACCTCTGCTGCTTCGGCTACTGTTGAGGTCACGGCTACATCTGCTGCTCCGGCTACTGTTGGGGTCACGGCTACATCTGCTGCTCCGGCTACTGTTGGGGTCACGGCTACATCTGCTGCTTCGGCTACTGTTGAGGTCACGGCTACCTCTGCTGCTTCGGCTACTGTTGAGGTCACGGATACCTCTGCTGCTACGGCTACTGTTGAGGTCACGGCTACATCTGCTGCTCCGGCTACTGTTGGGGTCACGGCTGCATCTGCTGCTTCGGCTACTGTTGGGGTCACGGCTACATCTGCCGCTACGGCTACTGTTGAAATCACGGCTGCTTCTGCTGCTGCTATGGTGGTACGGTTACACCTGCTGTTCCATCTGTTGTACGTTCTCTAAACGTAGATCTACGTGGAGCCAGCCAGCCAGCACGATGGGCTAAATCCATTCGGTCTGCGCTGTGAGGGGGCCTTCTCGGCACGCGGGAACCACTTCGGGATTTCTTGTGGGACGACTCTCGACGGAGGTTGGTTGGAGAGGTAGTGGGCGCTGCTAGCTTTGACCTTTCGTTGGGAGGCCTTACGAGCAATTGTAATTGTCCTTCAAATTATGTGAGAACCCGTAAAAAATCATACGGGAACTTGTATTCCATCGAAGTGATCTTTTTACGTTATCGTGTCAAGTTCGTTTCGTCAGTTCAGTTGAGATCTTTTCCATATATTCATGACGTAATTATCGTAAAATGCGTAGAGTGCGTAAACCTAAAATATTTTAGGAATGTCCTCCTTTCTCATAAACGTAACTTACTTAAGATCCATGTATTGCGTAAGTCATGCCTTGTTAGTCTCCGGCTAAAATGCGTGACTCCATCTCTAACAGGTTGCCGTTTCTTGGGAAACTTCGGGGTGCTGGGAAGGGGGTCGCCCTCCGTTCTCTACCTATTGAGAGCGGAACCCTCCGACCGGAGGGTTCCTGGGGTGACGGCTGGGGTGACGGCTCGGGAACCAGCCATGTTTAACTTATTTTTAATAAACTCTGTTCTTGTGAGCTGTTATTACTGGCCCATCCTGAATTATTTTCAAGATAGGAATCTACCTGACAATTCAGGAATAAAAGAGAAGTTAGTTGCTGACTGATTATTTATTAAGGAGACAGTAACGGTTCAAAAAAGTCTGACATTTCTGGATGGATTTCTCTGAAATTTTCACTGTAGTTGTGAAATGATTCAACGATTATTTTATAATTGAAATGTTTTTTTCGCATCTGCATCAAATTTTATTTTTAACCGACAAAATTTGAGCTTAGGGAAAGTTTTTCAAGGCTTACAGTTTTGAAGCTACAGAACTGGCAATTCGTTTTTAGATAGCTTATGTAGTTCTCTAAAGATGAGGGCTAGTAAAATTTTGATAATTTAATTGTTTGAATTTTAGAAATTTTTTGAGAAAAATTTACTTGCTTTCCTTGTTTTTCTTCTTTTCGTGTCGCATAATTTTCAAAATAATAAATATTTCAAAAATCAAGATGCCCTTATCGATAGAGTTTGCTAAACCCTATCGAATGATATACTTTTCATTCATGTTCTGTAAAAATTGTAGAAGAAGAATCATTTTAAAGGAGAAAATTGCAAGTGTTGTTTCGCCTTTTTTTTCTAAAGGACAGCCGTTTTTCTAAAAAAAATAGTATTTTTTCCCTAATTTCTGAACTGAGTTTTTTTTTACGAATGAATTTAATGATTTCACAGCTTTTTTTGAGCCCTATCGATTGACTTAATTGCCATTTTCGTACTTTCAAAACTGTGGGAAAGGATCCATATCAAAAACCATAAATGCAAGTTTCAGAACTGCTGTTATTTTTTAAATTCTTTTCATTTCATTTTCAAAAAAATTTTTTTTTAAATCAGCTCTCTGGCTTTGTAGAACTTTTAAGCTTTTTCAATAATTTGATACATTTACCATTCCTGTATCTTCAAAGCAACGGGAGGCGATTAGATGTTAACACAACAAGCTAATTAGCTGATGACTCAGAGCAGCCGGACTCCAAGCAAACACTCAGTTACATCATCATAATTTATTACTGAGTGTTAGAATGTTAGAAGCATTTCAAGCAAGGCTATGGATGAACTCTCTTGCTATACTCGTGGAGGAACGCCCAAAACTGACTCGTAATAAGAGGGGCGGGGAAGGGAAAGATCACCCATCCATTGGCGCACGCCAAGGTCACGCTAGTGCGAGTCTTCTACCCCGTCTAGGACACGAACCAATGCACGTACTTGAGAGCCAATTATCTCGTTGGATGCGAAAAATTTTCTGCAAGATGAATATAAAAACCAAAAATCTCTAGTTCTTCAGATTCCAACCGTTACAGTCTCCTTAAGGCAAGGTTTTTCAACAGTTCTTGGTTGCTGCGATAACTTCCAATATTCTTCAGAATTTCAGGTGGCTGCGACCAAGTAGCGAAATTTCGAGCTGAGCTAAGCAAGCTATGAATTTAAGCTCAGCTAAACAAGCTTTGAATTTGAGCTGAGCTAAACAAGCTTCAGTTTTTGTTTTCAAGTTTTGCTTTCCCGTTAAGTTTTTCTTTTTCAAGTTAAGTGTTTCAAGTCAAGATTTTCGCTCTTTTAAGTTTTCCTTTCAGAAAATTTGAAGATCGCGACAGAAGAACGTTTTGCCAGTACCTGTGATACGCGAGCTCAGTTTATTCTAGAGAATAATTATTTTCCCTCCTGTTAAATTACAAAGGCACTAGTCGACCCATCTTGGCGATGGCCTAACAATTTTTTTCTTGAAAAAATTTTCGTTCGAGTGGAGTTTCCATGCTTAAGTTCATTTCAAAGGCAACTTATATTTCTTGTGACAGTAATAAACACTTAGAATACAGTATTTCTGACTCGCAATAGAAGAAGTTATAGCCATTCGTGTCATATCCTAGATACAGTAATTCAGCATTACTGAAAGCATCTGTGTGCTTGTGTATGTATATTGTTATATGCATTACCACGCCTAACAAGGTATTAACGATACAAAGACGTTTTATGATTTAAAAATGATTTTCTTTAAATGATCTCCATTATTATTCAAAAACAAGTGTATTCTACGCACAGCATTTTTAACTGCTGTTCAAAATATCTGGAGTTTTTTTTTTTTGATGATGTTTTTAACTTATGGAGAGTATCAAGCATCTTGATGTGAAACCTTTCCTTGAAGCTATCCCCTTAGGAAAAAATCTGGAGGGATTAATCAGGAGGCCGGGGTGGCCATGGTACGTCACTAAAACGTGAAATTAAACGACTAGGAGAGGCAGCTCTTAGTATTGCCATGGTTTCTCTTGCTGTTTGTGGTGTCGCCTTATCTTGTTGGAACCACAAATTCTGCGTGTCCAAATCTTTCATTTGTGGCCATAAATGTTATTGTATCATTTGTCTGCAATTCTCTTCACTCACTCTCAGGGTTACACTATCAACAACCTCAAAGTAGTGTGGACCAATGAATTTTCCATTGGGCATGCCACATCAGACAGTAATGTGTGCATGAAGTGGTTGCTGTTAGAGTATCCTGAAGTTTTCATCACACCAGAAACGGTAGTTTCGTTTGTTAACATGCCGTATGATGTAAAAATGGCCCGCATCAGACAAGATTATATGTGAGGTGAAAATTTTATCATTCGTGAGGCATAGAAATATGCGCACAATGTTTTTTTTTATTGATGGTCTGTTAACTTCAACATTTGTGTTACTTGAATTTTATATGGAAACAATTTTGAATCAATTATTAGGATGCGTTCCAATGAACTTTATGTTCCTAGTTGACTGGGATGTTGTTTAGCAGACGTTTTTAAATCTGCTGCAGCACTCAATGAAATACGTTGAATTATACATGCATTTCGTACCGATATCGGTCCTTTACAGAGTTTTTTGTCTTTTGTTGAGCTAATATCTCTGAATCTTGAAATCATTGCAATAATACAATATTTGTGAGGGCTTTGTTGATTAAATCTTCTTACGAAGTACCTCTGTACTGCAACAAACGATCCACTGTGAGAGAAATAACTTTCCACCATCTTTGCTCAGTGATCTTTGCTGTAGTTCGGCATTTTGTGGATGTGGTTATTGTGTAAATGTTGTTTATAAAATTTGCTTCAAATCCGGAAACTTGAAAATTTTCTATTTTATTTCGTATATAACGCATCTTTATTGCTGCTTTAGTTGTGTAATAAATATTCAAAATTGTGAAATGACGTTTGCGCCCCCCTGTATATGCGCTATAGTGTCTATAATGTGTCATTTTTATTTAAATAGGAATATTGGAGCAAAGCTTCCATTAATGAGTTTGAACACTTCAGTTGTTACAGCTGGCAATCGTGATATTCTTTTCAACCGCCATAACGACTCTCACTCTCCACATTTTCTTCCTCGCCATTGAATTTTCTCCAAGCAACTCTTCGTAGATCCAATGTCAGGCCTCTCGCACCCATAATCTTCAGGCCATCTTCAGTTTTCACAAGTAGCCTATCCATATCGGAATCTCCTCCTCATTATCTGATACGGCATAATTTGGCCGTCTGTTGACTTTGGAGTGTTGTACCCGTGCCTTGTTGGGGCGACAGACCCGGCATGAGGGAAGAACACTATATAAGAGCCTTGTGAGCGCTAGCGCGAACCAGTCATCGTCACTTCACCACCGTAAAGGAGACACTTCGCTTCACGAAAGGGCGGTGAGTCGCAGTGTTTGTCGTATTATCGTACGTACTATGTGTATTAGATTGATCAGTTGAAGCTCGCTGAAGTGTTCCGCTCTCTCCTGTTAAATAATAGCACCTAGGGTAATCAGATCGGTGTTAGTTTTTGGTGTCCGTACATGAAGAGTGTAATTGAGTTAATGTTTCAGTATTGCAAATGCTCATACTCCTATATATATACATATATATACATATATACTTAACTGCATATCTCTAATTTTGCTAAATTTACCTAGGTGCATTGGAGGAAGGCGCGGGGTTGGCGCCTGGAGACTATGACAGCGGCTCCGATTCTTCAAGCCGATCGAGTCTCCAGCACACTTTTCCCCCGGACGAGAACTTGCGTTTCTGTTGATCCGTTTATTTCCACCTGAATGATTTTGTTTTATCAGCAGCCATGAATCCACTGTGTTGACTAATTCGGGTCATTTAAGTAAACTTTAATCTTTTTATGGTTCTTCGTATTTTCCCCGTCGCTTTTTTTCGTTAGCTAAATCACCTATGGGCAGTTGGGTTGTTTTTTATTTCGTAGTCTCGAAACCGCCTTTTGATCATCACTGTTCACGATTGCAAATTTAATTCATTGTTAATGGAAAAAATGTTCAAATCATTTGCTGATAAAACGTTGAGAAATATCGCTCGCAAATGTAAAATTTGTACGTATTCACAACATGGAGTGTGGGACCATTATACTACGTTGAACTACAAAGACCGTGAAATTCTCCTTCCGTGATGTAAAAGGCTTTTTTTTCGCTATATGAAAGCAAAGCTGAAATTTTTTTCTGGAAATAGGCTGCTGAATTTGCAGCTGTTTTTTCAGCTGAGACTGTTTTGCCACAGTTTCTGGAATGGTCTCAACAAAAGAAATAGTTCGTTGTGATCAGGATGTTCCACTATACGAGGCCGATGTTTGAGGTAGCCTCCCTCTTTACAGTGCATGACTTTGCTCTAAACGATTTATCCCGCGACCTTACTATGTAGACTCTTTGCAAGCTAAGATTTAGAGGATCTTGTACGGTGCATTTCAATCATCATAACACATTTGAGAACTTCATCGCAATAGAAATGTAGTTGATCAAAAACTCGATGTGCTAGTTGATCGCAGTAAATAAGCTGGGGATAACACAGCTAAAAATGTAATATCTAATGACCAATCTTATGCAAAATACTCGGCGAATATAAACATTGATATATTTTTTCATCAATTAATCGGATCTTTTGCCTAAAGCAGAGCAACGTGCTTTCTGAACGTGTCTGCAGATCTGTTCAGCACGCATTTGTGATTCCGACTTCGCACACTCATGAGTAGAAATACAATGTTTAAATCTCTGGTATCATTTTGGTAGTTACATTTGTTTAGTGTGTGTCTCTGAAAGAATATTGAGGATGAATTGAATTTTTTCGAGAATTGATTTTTAACAAATTTGCAAAATATTGAGAATTCGTGAAATAATGAATGCTGCTTTATAGAACAACAGCCCAATCTAACTTTTTTGCACTTCATCAAATGACATCAAATATTGTCATTTTTGATGTGTTGTGTACGTTCGTAGAATAAATAATTGAAATTGTGTTTAGTTGCTCATACTTTACTGTGGATGTATTTCATTTTGCCTACTATCATCTAAGATGTTGACTTTTATAGCTGAAAGTACTTTGTGTAGGTATCTGTTATACGGGTTTCACGAGTAAACTTTAATATTCGAATCTTCAATATCTAACATTAAGATACGGCTGGCACCCAAACGTGGAGGATTCATATCGGGAAAGTTTAAAAGTAGTGATGGTTGTGTCACACATAGATGCACTTACATCTCAGAATCTGTTGTTCTATGATTCAGCGTAATATTGTCTCGAATATTCGACTGATTTACATGTTTTATTGAATACAACCGAATCACGTTATTTTATGACCGGATGTGAAAGCTAGTAGTGAATAATGTTTGACTGAAAATGTACGTTAGTTGTAAATAATATTCTCCTCCAAGCGACACCGAATTAACTTACGACAGATAATTGTTACTGCTGGTGATTAAAGTTTTGTCAACCTGGGTGATCAAAGTTGAAGTTAGCATGTTCAACAAAAAATTTGAAATTTGTTATAGTGATTGCGAAATTTGAACTATTTTATATCAAATTTGTGAAGTTTGAAATTCCTGAGATCCGTGACATCATTGCTGCGCAATGAAATCCCTGAGATCCGTGACCTCATTGCTGCGCATTTAATATGCGTAAATTTGGTCATAAAAGTGAGCATTTATTACCTTAACTGAAACTTTATCCTAAACTACAAATATTTTTTATTTTCCTATTCACGGGAGAGCCTACCCGATGATTTGCATTCGTATTGTAGATCTATTACTAAATATTTAACTACAGCTATTCCATATCTATCCCTATGCCCTCACCACGGTAGAGGAAACAAGGTACGTTCAAACCAGTCTTTTTTTAGTTGTCGGTGGGATTTTGCTGACGTCACGGCTACGAACCAATAGCAGCGCTCATATTGCATCTGGTAGCACTGCTACCCCCAAATCTGGCTCCACTATAGGGCCTAACAGCGTAGGGTTTTGGTGACGTCATAAAGTTTGTTTGAAATAAAGCCTTCCTATTGGCTAGCCGAACAAGAGGAGGTGTATTTTCTCCCATAGAAATGACCCTACCTTGTTTCCTCTACCGTGGCCCTCACACAGAACGCCATCAATAATCCAAAAGCAATAACAGCAAAAATGCAACCTATTCTCAAACTCGTCTCGCTAAACACTAATCAAGATAACACCTTGGTTTGACTCTGACCAAAACATGAACTCTCATTTTCATCTAATACTTACAAGACTTGAACTGAAACTTGGACTCGACCCTAAAATCTTGACTGATTCCAGTATATTTTACTAGACCCCAAAATCTTGACTTATCCTAATAAAATGACTTGGCCTAAAAATCTTGACTCGACTTTAAAAATTTTGACTGGGCTCCAGACTTTTCGTTTGACCTCAAAATTTCTCCTCAATACCAAAATTTTGACTCGAACTGAAAATTTTGATGCGACCACAAAATATTGACTTAGCCTCAAAATTCTGACGGCCTCAAAATTTTTGACTCAACGGCCTGTGTACATATTAACATCAGTTTCTGCATTGACTTTACCTTCTGCATTGATTTTAGCCTCTGCATTGAAAACCGCATTTGCTTTAATTTTAGCTTCTGCATCGACTTGAAAGCATCGACTTGAAAGACTCTCGGTGGTCTTGAAATTAACAAATAAAAAAATACCAAACTCAAGCGACTATAGCGCTGTTGACCGTCCTCACATAAAATAACGCGAGCAAAATTTGTGTCTAAATTAATTGTTGAAGTTTTCTTTATTTTTCCATCTCACTCTTCCGTTTTGCGTCTATTCGTACATCCTTTCCCTATCCCACTGATCTCTTGCTCCTTAGTTTCCCAGACCTGCAAATCAATTCTTTACCGTAAAGCTTTACTATTCATTTCTATTACCCATAGTATACTTTTTACCACGATATTCTTCTCCTACTCGTATTTTTTTGCTCTTCCATTTTCTTCCATTTTTTGCTCTTCCAGTTTGCTTTCGTCCTTCTATTCATTCCTTTTTCCGTTCAAGTTTTTTCTCACACCCGTGATGTCATTCTTCTTAGGTATAGTATTTTTCTCATTCATCATTTTTTGATGTGACTTTAGAGTTTTTTTTTTGTTTGAATTTCTGTTGTTTATTTTTCCTAGCCGTTCGTGTATCATCTAGTTCTGAGAATTTAAAATTTTGCTTGTAAATTGCTTTCAGGCCTCTCGGATTCTTCTAAATTTTCTTTGTATTTTGTATGAGCCATTTTTACCTTTTCCTACGATTTTTTTCCTTCAAGGTCTTCTGAAATTGATCATGGTTTAACTCTTTAACTTCTGAATGTTTGAAGGCAAATCTACTTCACCTTTCTTACCAAAGTTCTGACACCTCGATTGAGGTTCTCGCCAAGGTAGGTAACTCTACCACACCAACAGTTTCCAAGCTCTGGCAGTGTGACCGTATTTGCAGTTCATCTCCTTTAATGCTAGTATTAATTTCATAGAAATAAATTGAATAATTACTTGTAAGTGTCTCACAGAATTAGTTTGTGTCTACACTTCATCATTTAACACAATTTCAACTTGACGGCATAGGATGAAGACTTCAAATTTAAACAGCAAATCAGGTCACACTTCCATGGTTCGGAATTTCTGTTTCTTATTTCTCATGGAATATCCGCTGGCTGTTTTCTTATTTGCTAACATGCTAGATTGATCTCAAAGTGACTGAAGATAGCTGTTGTCATATGTTAGGACTTACAAACATTGATCCGGGATGTTATCTGTGATGTTTTTCTAATCCCTTGATGCGTTTATGCGTTACTAATATATTTTATTTTTCATGGGAGTTTGTACCATATTTAACATGAAATGCATGACAAATAATTACACAAAATTTTTCCCGTTAATCCCGAGACATGGATCGCTATACAGTAAGGCAGGTGGCTGAGAAGAAAGGCTCAAGTCACGGGAATGGGTTGTCCTCAGTGTCTCACCACCTGCTAAGTGTTTCGGATGCGGGACTGAACGTAGAGTATTGTGCCAACACGTTCACCGCGTTTTCATGGTTGTTAAATGTTTGTTTGGTTAGCCTGTAAGTAGCAGAGCTGGGAAATCGATTTTACTCCTCGAATAAATTTTTATTCTTCTTAAGAAATATCAAAAATATAATTGCACGATAACATTTCATTTCATAAGATAACAGTTACTTTCTGAAAAAGGTGGCGTAAGAGATGAAATGTCATTCATTAATACCGGAACGTGAACTAACAATTCACCTATAGTGGTTCACGTGTGTGTCAATGCGCAGGGAACGTGTTAAACAGAAGTGCAATATTCAACTCAAATGTTAAGTCAATTGTAGTAAACAAACATCAAGCCTTCATTTAGCTTTGATTAAGTATTTATTTGAATTGAGTTCCTGACTACTGGTCAGCCTGCAGCATTATGAAAATTCCCTTCATGTACACCGGTGGCTCACGTCGTGACCAACGTGTTAAGTACTGCATGCTTTCCAATTGTTGCTAAGTCATGGAGTTCTAACTGCCTCTTCTTTATGGGGATGCCGGGTTTCTTCATGTATTTAAATCTACACTATTTCTGGAATTGGTAAAATACAAACTGCTCCCCATCACTGCGTAGGTCATCAAGTTATATCTAACGTGCCGACTAAGGCCTTGTAACATCTAACTCGTTGATTTAGCAGGTAAGTCTATTTCACGAATGAACTCGGAACCTTTAAAAGACAATAATTCCATGCAGCACAGTGCGAGACGACTGATTGGGGTAATAAGAACCACATGAGGTAAAAGTTCCATTTAACGATTTGTACTACAGTAAAATGTAATTTCAGCATTTTCATGGCTTGCCTGCCATTGCTGTGTAAATATCAGTATAAAATACAAGTTGCCAAATGACAGACCAATGGTAATCTTCAAATGTCTTAATTTCTTAGACTTAGTCAAGAAACCCTAATTCTTTAAGCCACACTTATTTGTTTCAAAGACACATTTTCTTACATCTCCCACTATTAGAAGTTTCATTTAACATCTCATGCTTGAATTCATGACAATAATTCGTGAAGAGTATCGGCACTGTTATCGCATTACGATTAACCGGTTTCACTCAGTTTCTCAGATAAACGTATACTTGCACGTCCAATTCTCGAAAATTGTAAGAAGATCCTCCATTGCCTTGCACCTTGGAGAACCCGTAATTTTAGTAGAGCCTTTGGTTTGCTACTGCAAGTACCGGACTTTCTAAACGTCAGTGTATATTTTAGTGAGATTCTTTCCACTCTGATCTTTAACTGTATTAGCCCGTTTCTGTGTTCTTCATAAAATAATAATTAATTTACGTTTGCTTTACCATCAAATAATGAACTCCATTGATACTTGCCTTACGGCACAGGGATTCCATAAAATGAAATGTACATTGAGAATGCTGCCATAATTTTTATTTTCATTCTTAGTTGGACATGGCTTGCCCAGCACAGTCATGATAACTATTCTATATCCAAACTCAAGAAATCTGTCCTTCATCATTGAATCGTTTTTTAACATGTACGAAAAAATCGACAATCGACGATAAAACGCCTGAATCAGCCAGTTTTCAACAGAGCAAATCGTTAACGCTCGATTAGCTGATACATCTGCAATCAAAAGGATAAAACCATTAAATGACGCTTTTTATAGTTCTAAATAATTTAAGAGAGGAATTAGTGCCTTTCGCCATATTTAAAAAAATTAGCAGCATTTGGCAAAGTCTCAACCAAAACCATGCAACAGGACAGCGAGCTTTGCAAGAAACGATTTAACCTCGTCATTGGTTGAGTAAGTTTTTTTCTTGTGGTTTGCATGAGACAATCCGCGTAGTGTTACAGTTGAAATGATCTGTTGTCACCTCTCTATTTAGCTTAGTTTGTCCAGCAGTATCTGAAGAAAAACTGGTTCACAAGCGAAAATTGAGTGACTTTACTCTAAGTACGTCAATCTAATCGCTCCACTGCTAAAGTTTGTCCACGGTTGTACTGTCTACAACAATTTAATGTCGCATCAATTCCATTGCTTGTAATTAACTATTCTCAGGGCGTAACGATCGTACTGTTTTCGCTGCTTGCCCTTTAATGTTCGGTTGGATCGTGCAAATATCTTTACTCTGCTAAGTCTTTTGAAAACATTATGTGTAAAACAAATTCTAACTCGGCAAATTAGATTGGATAAGCTAATTTAAGCTTCCCTAGCATTAACTTTTTCGGTTTGAAAAGTGTGTTTCGAAGAGAGAAAAGCCGAAGGCACCATTTAGTACGAAGATGAAGAAACGAGGAATTTACGAGTGTGCTCATAGAGTGTTCCAATCCAGGATCCCATGCGTATAGAAACAGTAAGTTAAAAAAAAAAGTTAAAAACAAAACAGCTGTGAACTGAAATAAAATGGTCCTCAACAAAATAGAAAACCTACTGTATTTAAACAGCTCTGAGCTTGGAACCATCCATTATTCCTTAGGAGCGCTTATTCCCATTGATACAGTGGTTACATCCTCCTGGGACGTTCAACTTATTGGAACGGTGCTAAACATTTTTTTCTCACGGTGATCTCGTCAAATATGACTTGCAATTTTATTCATGAACGTTCATTTCATTTTAAATTATTCACCTATTGCACTGTATATATA
>JACJUY010004633.1:1853-23302 GCA_014220935.1 Platorchestia sp. MABIK | reverse complement strand
ACACTAGATTTGGTAGGACAGCAATATCCAAGCGTTTAACTTTTACAATTTTGTTCAAAGCCTGGGGTTTGCGTAGGCATAATTTTAGTTTAATACATCCTCACATAGTTTTTGTTATGCGAACATTTCTAGGCTCTCCTCTTCTCCAGATCTCAGAACACGGGATTTATCACTTCTGAAAGTACCCTAAACCGAGAGTGTACACTAACAAACACTAGGCGACCTCACGGAGTCCGTAGGGGTAGAAAAATAGCTGCTCTATTAATTAAAGCAAGTATCCGAGAACGCTCTGGTCAGCTTCAGTCAGAAACTTGAAAATCTACCTGATAATGCTTATCTTGGATAAAGTCACTGCAATCATTGCTTGGCTTAATTTCCAAAACTTATTTCAATGAGTCGTGAAAGTCGATAGGTGTCGAAAGACACAAAAAATAGGTATCTAAATTGGTGGACCGTTCCGAATTTTCACATTGGAGAAGTCAGTCTTTTTTATAAGAAAACTTGACTACACAATCAATAACAATAGAGAACTTATACAGCCATGAAATCTGGGTCAAAAAAGATTTTGATTTTTCAAGTTCTACTTATTTTGAAAGTAATTCGCAATGGCAGCTCCTCCAGGCTAAAAAAATTGTGAGACCTTTGTTGGGGAATGTGATGCCAATATCTTCTATCTTCCTGTAAATTTGTTGATGGAATTATTTTTGTTTTGATAAGGTAGTGCAATACATTTAATACCTTTTTTATTTAACTTGAGCAAGTTTTTCACACGTACATGTATTTGCAGATAAAATTGAGCAAAAACTAAATTTATAGTTTTTCTCAGATTTTTTACCATTTTTTGGTGTCGAATCATAGATTTTTAAAGCGTAATTTCTTTCAATTTAAGAAGGAAGTAAGCCCCTGCTTATACAGGAAAAAAACATGCTAGGGCAATTTTGATGATATTTTAGGTTAATGACTGCAATTACCTTAGAAAACTTTTCCCATAACTATTTGAGTGTTGGGAAGCAAAGGGTTGACATTGTAATACGAGAGAGCTGAAAAATTGGCTAACAATAGAACTGCCAACATTATAACAATAACGACATACTCCTTAAACCTCGAGGAATGTTTCCAACCAACATTACAGCCAGTTTGAATGTTCACATTTGAAGTTATTCAGCTGAGGAAGGATCGCATGTCAAGCGGAATTATTTAAATCTTCATTTCAGGAAAATAATCCAGTAATTTTTTAGTTTGTGGAAAAAATGCTAGAAAAAAGTTGAATGTGAATAGAATTCAACAGGATAATACATTTGCAGTTAATCATTCCGGATTGAGGTTCGAAGACTTGAGTAACCACTGAGTAAATTTTGGTCTCTGGAGTTATTTAGTTGATATTCTGGATTGCAATATACTTCAATATTAGATTTAAATTATTATTTTATTTTGATCTGAAAGTTTCCTACTTCTCGTATAGAGACCAAAATTAGAATCGTTCTCAGTAATAATTATTGAGGCACGTTCCGTTCATCCCCTGCAGTAATGCATGCTCACACGCTCGAAGTGTTGGGAACGGTCCACAGTTAAATAATAAACAGTGTCTGGTTAATTCCTGGGTCATCAGAAGTCCCTTACACGCGCTCACTATTTTCCATGGAAGGAAGTATTATTCCAGTTAAATTAGAGGAGGAGGTTTTTAGGGTCGTTTTTCAGGGTAAATATTAAATGTAAGAGTCAAAGTTACCGGAAACGTATCGTATGAACTCATTGGGCTTCAAAAATTGATGCTGTACAGACTAGTTCGTACTGCGGGGCACATCTCATTTGTTGTTCATTTCGGGAAAACTTAAACAGCTCAATAGTATAGTATGTTTCACATTTCTCCTCGTTTATTGATGTACTCATTGACATGACTAAAGGGTTTGCATGGTTTAGTCGACAAGGCTTAAACGTGTTTATTAACATTCAAGTCTTAAATGAAAACTGTTGAAAACATTTGAAAGCAAGTGTCCATGAAATGGAGACTCAAATTATTGTTTCCAATGCTATTTAACTTTGTTACTGCCAAGCTGACACTCGACATCGGACTGAAAATCACCAGTTTCCTAATACCTCTTGGAAATGTTTCCTAATTCAAAATATCGGTCAATATTGATTTTATTGTTTCGACGATTTCTAAAGTTTCGTTGCCACAGTTAGATAATAAGGTACATTTTAAGAAGTTATACACGAATGACATTTTGCTCGCAAATGCTTACTTTTCGAGATTTTTCACTTTGAAATGTTAGGAACGTCATATAAAACTGAATTAACGGACACGTAAAAAGGCTGAAACACGATTTCAACGTCACGATACGTGAGGCTAGGTTAGTCAAAGTTAAATTAGTTAAATTAACTAACCTAAGCCAATTTAAGTAAACCTAAAATCACTCAACTTAGACAAACTGCGGCCGAAATTTTCGCCAAGAAACGTCGCGTGTTCCGCATCCGCGAAACGCCGGAAGAGCCATATCGAATCTGCCGTTAATGCTACTCTTACCTGAACGTTATTTATGCAATGTCTCAAAAACTAAGTATTCGTGAGACAATATCATTCATATAAAAGCCTTAAAATGTCTCCAATTACCTAATTTGGGCAACGAAATTTTAAAAATCGTCAACAGTAAAATCAATATTGACCAAAATGTCTTTCAATGTCATCGATCACGTTATCAAATGGATTACGGGGAAATTTTAAAATTTTGATTAATAAGTTCAATTTTTTTCTCGTACGACTTTGACTGAACTCTCTACTTACATTAAAAGCCAAGTATTTCTACACCTGAACACAAAAACAAACTTCTTGAAGGAACAGTTGGTTTTCAAACGTTCTGGGTTGCACTAGATTTAGACATTTTTGGTGGTTTCATAATTATGAAACTAAGTAAAAGGAGTTCACACAGGGAAGATTTCCGTTTTTCCTGTACAGAATTCCAAGCAGCTATTGAAACGCATACCAAAACAGGTCAACGTTCAGTTCGTGGTTCAGGGAGGTTATGTGACGCGTTTATGGAAACAGAAAGCGATCTGTTACAGAAAGTAAGAATTGAATCAGCATATCTGAATGAAAAAACGATAAATGTGTAGCGTTTGGTAGTAATCGATTTTTCAGTTTTTGGTGCCTAACCATAGTTAATTAGATCAATATAAACAATTTTTTTTCTATGCACTTTTTACGGTAAATGTGTATTTTACGAATTAGAGCGGTAGGTTTTTTTTGAGCTATTGAGCTGTTAAAGTACGTTCAAGTACTGTGTAATTTATTATTTGCCGGCCCCGCGGAGCCTGAACCCACTTCTATGATCTATTAGTTAATAACACAATAGAAATTATCACCAAAAAATAACGAGTTATAGCAGTGTGTTAACTTTCGTCTTAGATGGCGGGAACGCGCGCTCGATCATTCGAGCGCGTTGTTAGGGAGCGTCCATTGCAGTGTTGCCATACGACGCACTCAATGAATTACTTTCTGCTTCAAACACTAGAGTTGTGGGAACTAATTTTCCGCTATAACTCGTAAAATACTCATTTCCGACGGAAAGTGCATAGAAAAAAACTTGTTTATATCAATCTAAATAATTATGTTTAGGCACCGAAAAGTGTAAAATCGATTACTAACTAACGGGACACATTTACCGAAAAAACTTGTGATCATCTCGTGTCTTTTATGAGCTATGGTACATCTTCGTATCTACTATCATTTTTGACATTTTTCAACATTTTTTCGAAATATCTGAGCATGTTAATATCGCTAACATAAAATTTTTGGCTTAAAAATACCTTTAACGCCTGCTTCTACTTGAGGTCACTTTTCCCATTTGTTTAATAATCACTACACACAGGTGAAACTCGTAATTTTAGTAAGTTCTGATGCAAGTAATTCCCTTCGAGCAAACGACTGAATATTTCGTATGGCAACGTTAGTGAAAATCGAGATAGAGAATTAGCTTTGTAGTCATTCTGACTGTATTTATCTTTATACTACTAAAGCTAGCGTATTTCCTTTGATACTTTAGCTAAATGATTCCGGTAGCTATGGAACCAAAAAAAATCAGCACAAAGCTCATCACTAATTAGAATTAAACTCTTTATCACCTTCACAGGGCCGCTGAGAGGGGTGCAACAATGGTATCTATGGGATTTAGCTCTCCAAGTGGAGACTGTGAGCACCCGAGAAAATTGTTAGGCCTGCCTTTTCTTGATGTAGAACAGGTTTTTGTTTTCTTGCGGACATTTTTGCCGGTTTACTGCTGCCCTGTTTTTTAGCACCAACTATTTTTTCTATAAATTTTATCTGTTTCATTATCATTTTTCTGGTATTACTGCTTCTCTGCTTAATGGAGACGTGTAGTGAAAATCAGCTGATTGGTTTGATTTTCTGTTTATAGCTCATGTTGTAAAGATTTCTTTTCTGAATCTAACGATATGCTTCACTGCTTTGTAAATATGTTCATTCGTATATAACAGTTTAGCAGGTAAAAAATCAAAATACTTAAGAGATCTTTTTCTCTTATTTCATTTTTTGTTATATGTAGCAAATTCGAATCTCTATTTCTCCAAAATTATTAAACCAATATTCTCCATTCAACTTGCAAAATGAAGAGAAAGGCTTTGGCTATGAAAGTATGATCAAAGCATTTTAGACTTTTGTCCTCAAAAAATTTTTCTAGTGTTTTGAAAAATCTCTGCAAAAAAAATCAAACAATTTTTTTCAATTTTTTAAAAACTCGGAACCAAATTTTAACAGGATGGATTGTATTTTTCATTGCTAATATTTTTCTCTTCATTTGAAAGTTAAATGGTAAAAATAGGTCAGAAATTGCCGGAGAAAAAGAAATTAGAAAATTTACCAAAAACTGAAAATTGTCATTTAACCCAAATAATGAAAATAATTTAAAATAAGTTATGAGCATAAATGACCTAAAATTAATTTTTGTATTTAACCGCACAGTTTCAAATAAATTGGTCAGTAAATAAACAAAACGACTCAAGCTACACGCGCCCTTGAGGGAACACATCTTGTGCATGGATTCCCCGATAACTAAATTCCATACTAGTAGGTTCTTTCTGAGGGGATCAGCGGGGTGAAATACTAACTCATTGAGTGGGAAGGCTACACTTTTCCCTCATTTAATCACGTTCAGTTTTGTACGTCAATAGAGGAGCCGCTTGCATTGCAAATTATACCGCGCAGTGACGAGAAATTGAACCTGGTGATTTTTTTGGGAAATGTTGTGTTCTATTTTTGCATCACTAATAAATAATTGCGTTGATTTAAACAGCTAAGCAATCATAGAAACAAACTGAAAGTGAGTGAAATAGGTTTTGGGCTTTTATTTACCCGACGTGTATTGAAAATTTTATTTTTTAAACTTTTGCACACGTACATTTCGTTATTTACCTTACATGATTTTGGACGGCTTAATTCTATTTGATCGAAATACATTCAGGAAAGACATCCAGCAATAATATCTTATGGCCCTCTACACATTCGGCTAGCGTGTCTTGTGATGAGGAGCTTAGTGGGCACATTTTCCATACTCAATTGAAAATTTCAACAGAATTGAAAAAGTAAGGGAAAGCTATGTCTTTCGTTATTGGTTTTCGTTATTATAGTTTCTCTTGTTTAATGTCCACGAGCTCCAGAGCTAAAAGTTGTGTAGGCTTTTTTTCTTTTTGTTGAAAAAACGAATTTTTTCGTTTTATTAAGGACTGTCTCGTTTCTATCTAGTGCTTTCTTGTTTTCCACAATCTCTAATTTTCTTTTCCAACTTTTATCTTGCTTCATAACCTTTCTCTTCAAATTCCTGTTCCTATGCACAGGAGTTCTTGTGTGGGAACACACTTTGTACATATATTTCGCATTGACTTAACTTCGTACTATATGGTGCCTCCATTCTTCCTCTCTTTGGAACGCTTTTGCTGCGGATAGGAAAGTTTAAATTAACTTATCAAATGACCGCGAGGATGTCCTGTCTGAGTCAGCAATAGCGTCAAACATTCCACTCTGCTAAATGCTGGACGCCATCAGTGCATCGCTATTCTATCGCGAAGAAAGCCTTTATATGGCAATACCCAAACATATTGAAAATCTCTCGCCCGAAACCGTCTTTTTTTGTATTTCTTTTTGATAGTTCTGCGATAGAGTGAGGAAACTAAATCCTTCCATTGTCATGCTGCACAGCTCTCCCTCGCCAGATAATTCTAGTGGAAGCAAGACGGTTGAGCAATGCAGGATAAGCCAAAAAATGACCTCAATTGCCACTTGTGATGACGAGCACACACAATACTCCCCTAAAGCTGTATAATAAGAACGGAGCTCTCTGTCACCGGATCACTTGTGCGCCAGCAAGTGAAGCTAAAGCTCAGGCTGATCCGAGTCGCACACTGTGCCTGTTGTGGAGTTCCCAGCTCTTGATTGGTGGTAGAAAATTTTTGGAAAGGTAATCTGGCTCTCGATTTGGGATACAACATACGAACTGAGCTACGCTGTTATGAAAACCATCTTTTGCGCTAATTTAATCCCATATGCTGAAAGTGAAAATTTGTGAGAACTGCTGCTGCTTGCGTTTCGATGCAAATCTAGAATTTGACTTCATCTTGATCGTATATGAGGGACGAAGAATTTGAATTTCGCTCAATTCCCCATTTTGATTCCTCAATTTACTCAGCTTTACCCGAGGCTGTACAAATAGCGTTTTTTGAATCACTTCTTCAAGTTATTTACTTTCCCAAGTCGTTTCCACTCCTCTTTTGGTGTGTATTGTATGTGTGGACAACATTCGGATTTGCAGATGCTTCCTACATGTGTTACTGAATTATACGGAAATTGACCTCTGTGCACACCTTTCTACCAAGTAAATTTTTCACTCCAGAGTGGGGTATAAGTTATGCCTTCAATATTTACTACAGTTGGTGCTTAACACTTCGACTGCGACGTGAGCCATTGATGGTCTCTGAATTTTCATAATGCTGCAGACCGACCAGTAGTCACCAACTCAGTTTTTATAAATACTGAATCAAAATTAAATAAAGGCAGTAAGCAGTTAATCATTGCTATTTTTAACATTGTCCACTACAACTGACTTTAAATTTGAGTTGAACATAACATCAGCTTTACCTGCCGCAGTCGAATTGTTGAACAACTGCGGTTGATCCCATCTCAGGAACTAAGCCCTGGTGTGCACATGTCGAGTCAACTAAGGGAATTGCAGTCTTGTCATACGGATTAGTTGCGTTGCAATCAGCGCTGACGTTTCTATTTTTCCGTTTGATGCAGTGAGCTCTGCTCCACTATAGTCGGAGGTAATGAGTGTTTCACTCCCCAATCCTCAGTAATATCGAAACCTCGCTATTTATTTACAACAAATGCCTGTCTTCCGACGCTCCGACTTATCTCGGTTAAACAGTGGAGCCACATTTTCAAATGTTCAACGTTGTCGCTGCAGAACAGCAGGCATGAAGCGAAAATCGGTAGTCTTCACTCACTCATTTGTAGTTTTTTTGGGTCAGTTTGTTCGCCAGTTACATCCTTGTTTTGATAACAATTTTTGAAAGAGCTTGTGGCAATCCACTTGGGCTGTCAGATGTTTTGGTATTAAATTTTATTCGGAAAACCTAAAACTTGTCAATTTTGTCAGACAAAGTAGCACGTAGAGTACCTGAGTCGACAGGTGACTTTCATCCCTTCAAAGGGATACAACTATTGAATCTTTGGGAATCGGCAATCCGACAGGGAAAATGTGAGGTCTCGAGATACGAGTTAGCTAGGGTTTCTTTTTGTTCAAGATGATTTTCACTGAAGGGCTCCATTGCTACGACAACATAAAATCGTCGAAAATACGGCCTTTGACCGGGAGGCTGAGATGATACTTTGGGAAAAAAACGTTCAACGTTCAGGCAGGCTTCGCGTAAGAATACGCCGTTGTGGCGCATTTTAGGTACTTCTTAACTAGCTTACGTGAAATCCTCTGCGTGGTGTGCGAAAAATCTAAAATTTGTTGTATATTTAAACCTTCTATAAGAGTTCCTAGCACCATAATTTCCGGTTATGGAAGATGCTGTTAAATTATTGAGTAGTCAAGCAACAACAAGTAGGTTACTCACATCTCTAAGTTCCATGTCACTGTGAATTATACCCAAGACCTCCCTATTATTTGTCGACTCTGACTTGTCAGACTCTTGGCTTGACAAACTCTTGGCTTGACAAACTCTTGGCTTGACAAACTCTTGGCTTGACAAACTCTTGGCTTGACAAACTCTTGGCTTGACAAACTCTTGGCTTGACAAACTCTTGGCTTGACAAACTCTTGGCTATCACTCTCAGAACGTCACACCTCAGTTTTGCCACCACATAACACCTGCCCACAGACTCCGCCCGTCACTGCCTGTGAGCGATGCGGGCCGCCACCTTCTGTCTAGCCCTCCTCGCTGCGTGCGCTGCTGAAGGTATTTGACACTGACGTTAATTTGTGTTTATTTCAAATTTTGGTGAACTGTGAAACTTGATAAGTAGAAGTAGAACGTGTCTTGTTCTGTTGTCCGTTCAGTGTAAATGATGCGATATTTTCAACCACTCAAATGCAATTAAAATAGGGTGCTGTGTTAATGCTATTCATGTATACTCGTTGTTCTTGTGTCTCATTATACCGTATTTTATGTACTAGTACGAGCGTATTATCGGCCTTCTCAGTCAATCATTTTGAATATCAAAATGATAATTGATTGCATTTTAAAGACAATTTGAAATTGAATTTTTCTGAAATGCGGAATGCTATCGTGCTGAATCAAAAGAAATTTACCGAGTTACAAGTTTTTTCTGCATTGGAAATTCACGAGGTGTTATTACATGCAGAGCTGGTATTTACCGCCTGTCAACAGTGCCGTAGTCTTTTAGTTTCTTAAATTTACGAAAACTTTGGTCATCTTATTACACCAATTCTAATCGATGAAAATTTGAAAAGCTATACTCAATACAGTGGATGTTAGTGTGTTATACTTCTCAAAATTACACTTGACTGGTGCTGACCTCTCTCGTATTCCAATCGCGATAGCTTTCCCAACATTTACAGACTGAAAATGCTTCCGTTTTTTGATCGAGGCTGAGTTGAAGTACCACTTTATTGTATGACAGTCAACGATAATTTCTTGATTGCTGCCTTATCTCCCCTCACGGGGATATAACTATGGTATCTATGGGAATTAGCCCTCCCAGGGTAAAAATGTGAATGCTCGAGCTATGAGTTGGGTAGGCCTTCTTTTTTGCAGAAATAGAATGTTTTCTTATGTTAAGGACCATTTTTTTTCTGTTCTCTGTTGTCCTCTTTTTCAGCACCTGCCACTTTATTTTTTCACTTCTATGTTGTTTCCTGAACTGCTTTCTCAACTTAGTGTTTCTATGGGCATTATGCATAGGTTCCACGTTCCCTTATCTTCATACTAATTGATTCCTTCCTCTTTCTCTCTTTGGAACGTCCAGTTGCGATTAAGGAGTCTTAAATTAACATCTAATCTAATCTGCTGCCTTATCACTCCAAAGACTCCTCAGGGGGATAAACTACTGTATTTATTTGATTCAGCGCTTCCAAGGGGAAAATGTGAGGGCCCGAGCTGAGAGTTAGGGGGCCCTTCTTTTTTTGGAAATAAGATGCTTTTTGTAGTGTTAAGAACCATCATTTTTCGGTTCACTGCTGTCCTGTTTTTCAGCACCTAGTACTTTCTTTGTCGAGTCACTTGTTTCATAATCTTCTGTCTCAACTTACTGTTTCTATGCCCTTTCTGCATAGACTCCACGTTTCCTTAACTCCATACTAATTGGCGCCTTCTTCCTTCCTCTCTTTGGAACGCCTTTGCGGCGGATAGGGAGGCTTAAACTAACTACTAATTTAATCTATCAATCCAAAGAATTGAACCCAATTTCCTTAGTGGCCTCAGGTTAACTGGAAGACGACTGCACTGTGCAACCAGACTTTTCTTTTTTGTCATAATTATAAATACGCTTCTACGGCATGTTTCTTCGGCTTCACAATGAAAATCTTTTATCAATTTATCCCTCCCACTTTTGCTAATATTTTGCTGTAACTCTTGAAAACTCAGCGAAGTATAGATTCTGATTCGTTTTAATCTATTTTTTATCAACCAGATCTGCTCGAAAATTTTGAATCACTTTTCCATTGACGAGGAAAGGATCGGTTTTTGTTGAAATTGAAGCCGACGAACAATCACATTATTTGCTGATACGCTGCAGTTGTAAATATCAGGGAAGGATGTTGATTGTTAATGACGCCAAGTTTTGAAGCCCTGCTTGTAACCAGCCAATCTGTCATCCAGCCATGCCATTCGGTTTTACATGATCAAATATTTACTATCGGTGTGAGGAAAGTATGCCTTTTCAACACTCTAACGTATTTCGGCGTATATTACTTCCGAGCTTCAGTACTCGTACCTGACTGCGTTTACGAGCTCATTGCATAAACGTAACAGTTTGTGACAGCAGTTCACATGCGGAGAGCTGTCGCAAATCTACTTTCGTGAACCATGCTTTAAAATTCGTTTCTTAGTTAAATCGCTTTCATGTTTCACTACTCATGACTTATTTTTTCTTTTATCAGATACACACTGGGAGTACTTCGGTCATGAAGGTGAGCAACAGTTCATTTTTTCTTGTCTTAACTTAAAGTTATAATTTTAACCATGCAAATACGACACGTGAGCAAGTAATGTGAGGGAATGTTGTACGACTCTCAATATACAGAGCGGGTGTGGAAGTATTTACTCCAGTTCGATTTTGAACGGATCGTAATCCAACGAACACGAAACTGTGACAGAATGTGTCTTAATTTTCAAACTAAAGGTGTAAAATAAAAGGCTAAATTTAGTCAACGGATTCGTAGGCAACAAAAACATCATGGTACAAGATACTGTTCAGTCATTTCAGTAATATGATTTTGAAATAATCATTACTTTTTTTTTAACTATTTTGCACAAATAAGTTCTCCCACTATCTAGAAGTTTGTAGAACGAGAATCAACGGAGTCGAGTGAAACATTACACATCAGTGACAAACTTGCTTCCGTTACAGCAAGTCGCCTGAAACAAATCATGCCTTAGTAAAAGAGAAATTCAAAAGTGACAGAACCATCAAGAATGAACTACACGGGAATAATTTTGGAAGCTGCAGCCTTCGTAAAACTCCCCTTATGACCGAAAACGCATGATACAAGTCGTTTAAAACGTCAACACTCGTGGGTAAAACTAAAGTTCAATATTCAACTTGAATTTAAAATCAATTGTAATAAGCAATTTTGAAAATATAAGCATTGACTCGATCGTGCCTTCGTTTGAGGGGATCTACTACCCTGTATTTGACCTAATTTAACGAATTTTTCAAATTTCACTGTTCACGTTTATATTGCATTTAGGGGAACGAAAATGAATAGAGATCTGTAAAATTGAATTTTGAGCACATTTTTGCCCATAAAAATTTTCGATTTTCGCAGTAAAAAAAAGTTATTGTGCGAACATAAGAAAAGATATATATACTCGCGCAAAACTTTTCCCACTCTGAAATCTTTTACGTAGAAGCTCGATTGTGGTTTCATTCGACCTACAGTCCTTCGGCGTCGTATGAGACCACAATCGCGCTTCTACGTAAAAAATTGTAGAGTGGGGAAAGTTTTGCGCAAGCGTATATATTTTTTCTTTTGTGCGAACAATAACTTTTTTCCATTGCGAAAATCGAAAATTTTTATGGGAGAAAATGTGTTCAGAATTCAATTTTACATATCTGCATTCATTTTCGTTTCTCTAGATGGAATAGAAACGTGAACAGTGAAGTTTGAAAAATTCGGAAAATTGGGTAAAATACTAGGTAGAAGATCCCCTTAATTAACTGTGATTAAGTATTTATAAAATTGAGTTAGTGACTACTGGTCGGTCAGCAGCATTATGAAAATTTCTTCCGTGTACAACCGCTGGCTCACATGACGGTTAACTTGATGAAATTTTAAGAAAAAAAGAAGAACAAAAAGAAAGAAAAACAGTTTATTTCCAATAGAGATGGGACAAAATTACCATCATTGGTTTTTAAAATACCTTAAAGTTAACACACTTAAATGATACACACACACGAGTATTGTAATACCCATGTCACTAGTCAAAAAATGATTGAGGGCAAGGTACTCCTAATCTTGCTTAAACTACATTTGATGATACATGTAATGATAATTATAAGAGATAACACAACNAAACAGAAAGAGACCACTATTTCTAGCTAAAAATGCCAGTTGTCGGTTTAGTACACACATGTGCATATAGACATGTTAAGCTGTCTGTTAGTCAGATGAAACTAAATTTGAATTGTTGGATGTGATACCACTATGGGTTTTTGGAGGGCAAAGGAGACTACGTTTGAACCTAAAAATATACCAGCTGTGAAGAACGTAGGTGGTGCAGCAGAATGGTTGGGGGTCGCTGTACCTCGTACGGCACTGGTGCGCCAACGTCATAGAGGAAAGATGGATTGTGCCACCCAATGTCACATGTTGAAGAAAACTCGCAAAGCTTCATTCAGAAATCGCAGGCGGGCATTCCAGCAGCTTGGACAACGACACTAGACACACAGTAAATTCAACCTACAAATGGTTGGACCGGGTCAATATCAAAATCAGTGTTCTATTATAATGGCCAAGACAATCGCTAGACCTCAAACTAATGGAAAACTTCATTAATCGCCTGAAAAAATAGCTGAAACCATGTCCTTTGGAGAATAGGCGAGCATACTACCACAAATTTGCGAATGCCAAATTTCACCAAGCGGAAACAGTCTATGATCGAGCAGTAATAAAGGCTTTGCAACTAAATACAACACCTGCAGAAATATTGCCTGGTGGAATTTTTCTTATGAGCCATAAACATTGTTGTAGAATGCAAAACCACTCACCTCAATATTCTGTTTTATTTTGCATTTATAATGTAACCCTTTGGACCTATATCAGAGTTTTGTGCGTGTTCACCCATAAGCAGCAGTTGGATAAACGTAAAATTTTATATGAGCAAATACTTCCCCCCCTCTGTGTGTTCAGGTGCTCGGTGGTGTCGAGGTGGGCAAGTTAGTGATACTATCGATAATATTTGCCTATGCGATGTTGTTCCAAGACGTACGCACATCGCATGAATGACCACCCAAGTTAATTAACTCGGCTCGTACTTCCAGATAATCTCGTAGTCGCTTACGTAGATTGGACATTCAAGAAGCTAGTGTGTGTCTTTGATGTCGGCGAAAAACCATCTAATGCCTCGTATAACTGAAATTTACATGATGAGCTGTAAAATAAGTTTCAAAAACCGATATTATAGGTGACATAATATGGCGTATGATTTTTTATAAGTGTTGTTGCTTCAGTTTTAGTTGAAATAGAATCATCTTCAGTTTTGCTCCCTAGTGCAAGTTTCGTGAGCAGTATACCTTCGAGTCGTTACGGACATTCTTATCATATTTCATTATGTATGTTTTAGTTCACAGATTCTAGAAGTTTTTATGGATGTGCCACCCAGTGCAACACAATGACGTGTCATATACCGCCGAACATTATTTGCTTATTCTATTCAATGCTTTATTTCATTAAAAAATCTCTCCTCCAGCAAAGAATTCATCTGACAATTGGCGAAGGGCATTAAGCTAAGAGATTACATTATGCGTACAGAATTAATTTTATGTGTAATTTTCCATTTATTTAAACGAATATGCATTTTTTACCAGCTTGTAGGAGCTTGACTTTGCAAACATCTGTACGTTTGAACGTCTTGGATTACATGATTAGAAATTTTTTTTTTTACATATTTTTGAAAATTCTGGAATGCTTCCCTCTGAAATATCAGAGGTGAAATATTGTGTGAATCAATTTATAATTAAAGATTTGTGAGAAAGAGCTCACTTTTCAACTGTAGAATTTTAAACTTCAGGGTTCGACAAATGGCCTGAAGAGTTCCCAACGTGCAACGGGAGCCACCAGTCTCCCATTAACTTGGATCCCTTCTTTTCTACGGTGGGAGCATTCGAACCTTTTTACTTCAGCTACTACCACGAAATTCCACTGCAGGCAACAGTCACCAACAACGGACACTCATGTGAGTGAAAAAATACGTTTGCGTGACATTGCATTAACCTAACAAAAAACTTGGTCTTGGATACAAAGTTTTACGCACAAAAGCATGGACCACCACCATGCATTGCAAGTCTGAAAACGAACTGAGAAAATCGTTGTACCTGAATTAGTCATTAGTAAATTAAACTGTTCATTCGGCGAGAAAAAAAAAGTTGACAGCACGGTCATCAGTTTCGTAATAACGGCATTTGTTATTGAAATAGGCTTAGAGCGACAGCTGTAAAGTTCGTCTAATTTGACGAAAATCGCCGTCATAAGTGAAGTGCCAACAATGGCTTTATACCACGAGTAAAATCTTCTAGCTAGTTTAAAGGCTCCTCGAAAAGGTAAGCTGGAATTCATGGATGAGGAGGTTCGTTTTTTTGGGGATTTGGCACCCGAAAAAAAAACTTGATCAGACGTTCGCAAGAGCTTTCGAGCTCTCGTTGTCTTCAAAATGACCCCAGCGGGAAGTACCCCTTTTCCATTTTCCATATGAGTGAATTTGCCCCATCGGAGGAAAATGAGTTCCCGAGCTAAAGGTTGGGTAGGCTTTCCTTTTGATGAAATGAAATAGGTTTTCTATTTCGTTACGGACCGCCTTTTTTCGGGTTACTGCTGTTTTTTGAGCTCTTACTAATTAAGTATCTTCGTAAACTTTCAGCTTGTTTCAAAAACCTCTTCCAATCTTGCTGTTCCTATATTTACAGAATGTTGGGACGCAGGTGCGTCGATTTCTCTTTCCATTAACTCCATTCTAAACGGTGCCTTCCTTCTTCCTTTCTTGATAATACCTTTGTTGTGGTTAGGGAATTCAAATTAACTGTCAGATTTTTTATTGCACTGAACCTTTACTATTCGATTCTTGTTCTTTTAATTGCATTGTGTGAGAGGAAATTTAAACGTAATTTACAAAAGAGAAATTGTATATTTAAACTGCTTAGTAATTGAAAGACGTTCCATGAGTCTCCTCCCTTCAGGGAGGTACAATTATTTTTATTGGAATTAGCACTCCGAAAAGAAAAATGTGAAGCACTGAGCTGTGAGTTTTAGTAGGCCTTCTTTTTGTTGAAATAGAATAGGTTGCTTTGCTAAGGATCTTCTCTTTTCAGATCACTACTGTCCTGTTTTTCTGCACCTCTAACTTTCTTCTTCAGCTTTTATTATTTTGTTTCGTAGCCTTCCTTCTCAACTTACTGTTTTTATGCGCTGGGGATCTAGTGTGGGAACACACTATGAGCGTAGATTCCGCGTTCCCTTACCACCATACTAAATGGTGCAAACATCCATGCCATCTTTAGAACATTTTTGTGGTTGTTTAGGGAGGCTGAAAGTTACATAATTCATTCTAATCTTCCAGGAGTCTCCGCAAAATTTTTGAAAATTGTATCTTGGATACCTAAGTTCCCACAAAGAAGAAACTTCCTGTTTCAAAGATAGGCAGATGATAGGAACTGGCTTTTAATTGCAAGCCATTATGTTGATAATTATACGATTATCACATGCAACAGTCAGTGCCATAGGCTAACTATGTTTCGAAACCAGTCATATACAGGGTGGCGCATAAGTAACGCACCCTTTTGAAGGTAAATTTTAAACATTCATTACCGCAATATACACTGGGTATCTGTAGACAGGATACGACATGTAAATAAATTTTAAGAGTTCCTCGATCGTTTGTAATTAACCCTCTCGTTATACCTTCCATGGTTTATTTATAATTAATTTTTTAGAAAGGTGCTGTATTTATGCGCCACCCTGTAGATCTTTAGTCTTAACTGCACCACGCATCAATAATAATTAACACACTTAATTGCATAAACTTGTATGCTTCATTCCATCTCGGATATGAGTCACTTGTTTTTGAAGTTCTCGACCGAGTAGCAGTACCTTCCCTAGTCTGATGTCGGCGACAACTTGTCGAAAATGTGAATCAAATAATGGTGGTCGTAATAACGGTGATATGAGAAAGAAACCTGTGATGGTTAAGGGCCAAATGATTGCTTTTTAACAGTGGAGGTGAAAATAACGGCCGAGAACCAGCCTAAAGTGTCCGGAGGGAACTTAGGTGGCATGTACACCTTTGACCAGTACCACGTCCACTGGGGAGCGGACGACTTGCGAGGCTCTGAGCACACCATCAACCACGTCAGGTAACTCGAAGCGAAGTCAGTAATGTTTGAGTCTCAATTCTATAGCATGCTACTATCGACCCCATGATTTATGTTATTTAAAAATAGAACTATAATTCACTCCTGAATTCTGTAATCAAATGTTTTGACAGTTTGAATGCGCGTCCACATTCTTTCGTCTTCTTTTTTTGTGTTAGGAGGCCTTTCGTATGAATTCTAATTTATGTAAATGAATTGCTATTCATGAATAAAATGTTGTCTTGATGAAATCACTAAGGCTTACAGAATTCGGCGACGGAAAGGCTAACCAAGCAACCAATAAATAAATTACTCGCAATCATTTTGATGAATTGCTATCACTTTGATTCAGCAGAGCTATATACTCTCCTGTTAGGAAAAACGCATGTTTATCCTAATTTTAAACTTCTCCTTAGTTTCGATTAAATGTTAAGAAATATTGTGAGATTGAACAACTCAAGACCAACTTAATAAAGCATTACCGATAGAAAGATTCCTAATTTTACACAAATACCCAGGCCACTTTATAATGAGTTCATTCTGGCATTCATTCTAAGCTTCAGCTGTTCGTTTCCAGTTGCCGTCACACATAACTGGGCATGTCAGTGCCGTAACATTGTTATACTGCGCGCCTACAGTAACGAAGGCGAACGCTCATTACAATTTTACTGCTGTCGAAGGAAGAAAAATTATGAATTCACTCAGACTAGCTTTGAAAAATAGTGTTTGTGTGATTTAAGATCAACATTATTGCAGAAGTCATTTTATCGATCAGTGAATAGAGTTCAAACTTTGTAAAATTGAAAATTAATATAGATATTTCTCTCGAGGGAATCAAATGAGAGAGAACTGATGCGGCTGACTAGTTCTACACGTCGTTCTGGCTTCCTGTGGTATGTGTATTTGCGAGCTACTGCGTAGTTGTTCACTTATGATCAACTATAATATCCTCCAATGGGGAAGGCAATAAAATGCAATCGCATTGAGGGGGATTTCATAACCCTTTTCTTACTCGCCTTTTTGTTTCGTGAACCACTCAAGAAGCTTTTGTTCCAGCAGACGTACCGCTCAGTTACGACCAAATTAACTTAAAACCTACGTTTCAAACGTGTAGCACTCGGTTCATATGTCGTAAATCCATTTTGCGCAGGTTACAAAAATTTATTTCACCCTATTAGGTTCCCAATGGAGCTCCATCTGGTACACCACAAAAATGAGTACGGCAACATCAGCGAAGCTTTAGAGCACCCCGACGGACTTGCTGTCTTGAGTCTGCTCTTCGTCATCTCTGCCAACGACAACCCGTCTCTTGCGCCTCTCATCTCCCAGCTGGCTAACAACGAAGCTACCGGTGAGCCCGAGGCCTTATAGTTGATTACCCCTTACTGCTGGCATGTGTAGATAAGGCGAGTTTGAAGCCGTGATGGGTGTTTAATAGCAAATGACCTTAAAATAAATCATTTAAATTCATTGTTGCGTGGATGATATAAAGTGAAATACGCACTGTATAAACACCCTCGCTCACGTACTTGCTCACAATTGAAGTTCACGAGTTTTGAGTATTTGAGACTCCCATTTTTAACATGGTTGTTCATTCAGTTCAGAAACAAAAATAAATCAATTTCGATGATAAAACTGAGATAACCCCTCAGGGGGATACAAATATTGCATCTGGGAATTAGGGCTCCCAGGAGGAATATGTGAGGTTCCAAGCAAAAGGTAGGGTAGGCCTTTCTTTTGTTGAAATAGAAAAGTGTTTTTGTTACAAACCATATTATTTCGGTTCACTGCTGTCCTGTTTTTCAGTACCTACTTCTTTCTTCTTCAACTTTTTTCTTGTTTCATGAACTTCTTTCTCAACTACTTTCTTTCATAAACTTCTTTCATGAACTTACTGTGTCTATGCACCTTGTGCTTAGATTTTGCGTTTCCTCAACTCCATTCTAAATGGCGTTTCTCTCCTTCCTTTTTTGAACGTTTTTTTTTGCGGTTAGGGAGGCTCAAACTAACATCTAATCTATCCGTATCTAAACTGAGATAGCAAAACAACTTCAGACGTTTTTCATCACTGTAGTCTTAAATTTTCTTTTCTTTAAAGCTAGTCATTCAAGTACGCCCTGATCGAAATAATGGCACATTTCGTAAGTGTGACGAATTGTTGGCTGGAATAATTTTGATGTCATGGGATTTTTTCTATGGCGTAGTGAGACAAAATTTCCAAGTGATATCACTCCCAACCTTCGAAGGCCTATTTCAATGCTGTACTGTGATGTACAGTAGTTAGTTCCCTTATTTAAAAGACGTTCTAGATTTATAGGCCATTTTGAAATGTTCAAATCAGCAGCATCGAGACAATTCAGAACTGTGCGAGTCGTTCAATTTCAGTGATCGACTAAGCTTGATTCTCAAGCTTATTCCTCAGCATTCTCGCACCTCGGCATAAAACTGAGTACGGCAACATCGCGAAGCTTTAAAGCACCCCGACGGGAACTAAATGACACAAACAATAATTCGAGGCGTTAAACACAATTGTTGCAACACTTTGAATGAATATCTATTTAAACATCAATTTAAGGGAAAATTTAGGAAAAATATCCGCACTCTACAGTCCATGCCAGAAAATCTCTCCTACTCAAAAGGAATTAAGCTATTGTGTCTCAGGAAATTAGCACTCGAAGAGGGAAAATGTGAGGTCTTGAGCCAAGGGTTAGGTAGCACTTTTTCTGTTGAAACAAGGTATTTTTTTTTTGGTTAGTAAAGTTTATTTGATCTTTCTTGGGCTCACGGCTGCCCTATTTTTCAGAATCTATTACTTTTAACTTCTATCTTTTTTCAAATACTTCTTTCCTAACTCACTATTTCGATGCGCACGGATTTGTGTGGGACCCCTTTTGTGCCTAGATTTTCAGTTCTTTTACCTTGTACTAAATGGGTCATCATTCCTTTTTATGAAACACCTTTGTTGCGGTTGCGCAAACAAATTTATAATCTAAAATTTTCTATACATCATTAATAATTTTCAAATTTTGCGATACATGTGAAGGAAACAAAGGAAACAATAAAAAAAATTTCCGTTGATAAATAGAGAGATGAACACAGTTCTTCAAGAAGCAGTGTTTCTTTTCATGGATAGAATGAAAATTATTTAATTAACAGGAGTCAAGGATGCATAATGTGTCGAAAATCAGCATGTCTCTCATCAGAGAACTTGGTTCTCGACTTAAGTCATCCAAAAATTGAGTTGGAAAATGGAAAAAGACGTTAACGAATGATATTCAGATCGTGTCTTCAAGATAATCTTTTTGGCAGCTGGTTGAGAACCGCCAACATCTTCACAAAGAAGCGTTTGACCCTCGAAAATTTTTTTCAGGTGCTCAAAACTTGACCACTGACCTGTACCCTCTGACGTCTGTGCTTCCAAAGGACCTGTCGCGGTTCTATCGTTACAGAGGGTCGCTCACCACACCCAAGTGTAACGAAGTCGTCACGTGGACGGTCTTCGATGACCACGTGCCGGTCTCAGAGAAACAGGTTCGTTGTTGCAGTGCTTTTGTGAAACACAAGCTCTCATGCTTCAAATATATAAGCTCCTTATACATTATTTGTTATGTATCATTCAAATACGCAATACCAATACCAGCCATCATACGAATTTGAGACTGCATTCGTTAATCGGTATTACGATCTGACCTAATGAGTCGGGAAAAATCGGCGTCTCTGTTGTTTTCGAATTTATCAGACGCACTTCGTGACGGAAGTACTTGTATAAAAAATATTGAATAAATTCTAAGGTTTCTCTTATTTCACTGATAAAACTAGCAATCTAATTCAACACGCGTCAGAAGGAAACTTGAGTAATGATGTGTGCCACAAGCCTACTGCGGTAAGGTAGACATTGAATTTGTTTGTATTGCTCAGATGGCGAGCATCAGATCACTCGACGACTCGGAGGGCAGTCCGCTCATCAACAACTTCAGGCCCACGCAACCTCTCAACGACCGAATTGTGAGTTGTGATAGGGTCATCCTTCCCGAGCTGGAGCTTGCATATTGTCTCTACGTGGCACCATGTACGCCTCGCTGATGTATAAGTCTTTGTCATTTCATAGCTACATTAGCAATGGTTATACGTGAGTGGAAAAAGCTCGTTCACGCGCTTTAGTCCAGTAAAAATATGAAAGCCACTTTCCCAAAAGAAAAGGAACGGTTTTGAAATCTTTTCCAAAGTTTTTCCAGCAAATGACTTGGGTCCAGATGCTATTATTGATCTCATGATTTAACAGCCAAGGACTTGAATTTGCAAAATCATAACGAGTTAAATCATTTGAGACACCTTCTGCCACGCTCTTACGTCATGGGCGTGCTGCGACCTCTCAGTTGTAAATACAAAATTTCTTGAAGACGCTTGATGGTTTACTGATGTCAACTTCGCAGACATTGAAAAAAGTGAATAGAAGCTAAGAAATAGAAATTTAAAAGCGAAGAAAATGCAAATAAAACTAGTCATATTTACTCAAATTGAGAAAAAACAAAATCAAAAACGTTTCGGAGTCCAACTCCATCTTCAGTTCTGTAAAATACAATGAATTTAAAAAAGTTCAAAAAGTACAAACGTTACGAAGAATACAAGCAATACAAAAAAGTAAAAACTAAAACGAACTTAATTGTAACAACAAAAAGATAACTAAATGTCAGACTATGCCTAAAAACTAGCAAGAAAGTAACGAAAAAAAGAAAAAATACACACTAAGAATTCACTATTTGAAGGGGGTAGGAACTAAGCATATTATTTAGGGAAGGTTTTCCTTTAAAAATATGAAGGGATTCTAAAATTCGTAGGTCAAACTCATTGAGAGCGCTATCAATGACTTTAAAATCTTCCTCACGAACTACTACATTGCACTGTTCTGCATGGTTGCGTACGGCTGAATGAGGAGGGTGTGCAAGTAAGTTCCCGGTACGGTGGCTCCTACCGCGGTGTTCTGCTATTCATGTGTAAATACTGCGTGACGTCATCCCGACGTACGCCGATGTGCACTGCACACAACTATATTTATAAATGACGCAAGAACGCATTAGACCAGGGATGGATTCCTTGTGCCGAAAAAAAGAACCTATTTTTGCCTTAATAA
>JACJUY010004632.1:28534-60313 GCA_014220935.1 Platorchestia sp. MABIK | reverse complement strand
GTGCCAGCGCGTGCCACAATGCCAGCGTGTCGCAGTGCCAGCGTGCCGCAGTGCCAGCGAGCCGCAGTGCCAGCGTGCCGCAGTGCCAGCGTGCCGCAGTGCCAGCGTGCCGCAGTGCCAGCGTGCCGCAGTGCCAGCGTGCCGCAGTGCCAGCGTGCCGCAGTGCCGCTGTTTGCGCCAGACAAGATCAGAAAAACGATGTGAGGCAATAAAACTGGAAGAAACTGGATGAAATGTGAAAGACAACGCGGTAGTTTACTAGGAACTGGAAAGTCAGGCCCATTTAATGCAAATATGAATGTTCCATCGCGACGATGTCCACATGCAAGTTTTTAGAAAACAGTGTTATTGCTTTGCTTATAAAATATAACTTCTGAAATGCACGCAAGTTGAGGCAATAATATACAAATGCAAGAAAAATGAACGAAGTTTATATCGATAGACTAGGAGAAAAGTAATCTTGCGCAGACAAAAGGGAGAAAGCACAAGGTAGTAACGCAACAACCAAATAAGAAAAAATTCTTTATGTTAGTAAAAAACAGTTTAAATTTAAATTACGGGGAAGACGGAAGCAAGTTAAGTATTCAGGCGCAGACAAAAGGGAAAAAATTACTAGGTAGTGATGCAACAAGCAAATAAGACAAACTGTGTATGCGATTAAAAAACAGTTTTTTTATACATAAATATATATTACGGGGAAGATACAGCAGCGCGTCAACCAGCTAAAACTTAAGCAAGCCGGCAAAAACTCGGCAAAATAAGGAGCGACAACACCCGGCAGCTTCGAAGGCCGTCCACCAAGACTGAGCTGCAAATCGTGTTTTCTGAAGAAGTTCTCTGCGTCAGAGCTGTATTTTTTTCAAGGATAGCGTGACATCCACCCAAGCCCGGCTAAAGTTTGTCTTCGTTTATTTTAATGAAACTAGAAACCGAAAGCAATCCAGTGTTCGCACGCATGCGTACGCCTCTTCTTGGGAAATTCCCTTTTGATACAAATTTTACCCGTAAACTATGAGTTGTCGGTTTAAGATGGCGTTTATGGATTTCTAAAAAATTTCAAACGAAACAATACTGTTGACACAATGTTCAATATACGCTGAAACTATGAACGAAAGCCTACTTACAGTTCACATCCGTAAACGTTTTGGTGAAGGGGCATGAAAAAAAATTCATTCAAGAGTTCCACATACCAATTTACTCCGTTCAATTTCCAGCCCAAGTAGGCGTACACTGAAGGAGTTGGCCAACGTCACTGTGAAACTGCACTTCTGTGTCACAGCAATTTATTGCAAGTTACGTTCATATCCACAATAATTCCAGTTTCTTTATACGCTTCACTGAAGCCTCAATGTCACTTGGTGACCTCGTGAGGTGAAGCAATGTTATGAGGTAGGTGTGAAGATATGAATAAAATTCGTGAAGGGTTTGTGCATAAACTTATCAAGTCCAGAACTCAATACTACAACCTTTATCATGGAAGATTAACAGTATATCTAAATTTTTCTAATCGAAACGATCGCTAAATCGAAAAGTATCCGGTCAAGGAAACGTCAACGGCATGAGAAAAAAGAGTTTTCGTACATTGGGCTCGAAGTGAGGACGACGAAATAACTATAACAAGATTACTCATCTTGATAAAAGAGAACATCAGGACTTAAAACAAAACTCGCGTAACCACTTCATTTACAAATTGAGATCGCCAATAGCTAAAAATCCATTACTTTTTGGAACACGCATCATGAAATCTATACATTTGTTGCCGAAAATTTTAGACGCATTTAAATCAAAGATCAATTCTGCATTATGAGCTGCCCAACGTACACCATGTGAATCCGCTAACTCTGTTCTAATGCGTGGAGCGAGTACTGGCAATGCGCTAAAAAAATGAAGACACAAATTTCCCAGAACGTTCGGCTCTCGCAAACCGCGACAGAATAATCCATTCCATTGAAATTAAGACAAGAAGTTGATGTCCCGAAGCTGTTTCAAATAAAATACGTCGGAACTTTGGTGTGAAAAGCTAGTTTAAAATCGTGAAAAAGCCGTGATCGCGCTCATCACACTAATTTCGATGTAACTCTTACGCCTGGAAACGTGGATACAGTCAAACTGAAAGTGTTTACTGGAGTTAATAAAATAATCGAGCAAAATCCTCTCTGTTGAACTGTCCCATCGTTTAATTTACAGGCTCACTCAACCTAACAACACACATAACCGGGCAAAATCCTCCCTGCTGAAGTGCCCCATCGTTTAACACGTTGACCATGGTAGACCATGACGTTGACTGCGAGACGACCCATCGGTGGAACGTTTGAAAAAGTTTTAACAATCTTTAAATATCAATGATATTCAATAGAACCAGTCAATGTTTGGTATTCATAAAATTTCTAACAACTTTTGAATTTATATTAGAGTTGAATACTGAACTTCAGTTTAACCCGTCGCAGTCAACCCCAAATAGCATAGAAGGTATGCGATTACGCAAAGCACTTCTCATCCTTCCAGGCCGCACTCCAGCAGCACTACGTCACCTACAGAAATTTAAACGCTTCTGCCAAGCGATCCCTGAAAACCTGTCCTGGATGAAGCTTTCCACGATTTACCTAGTTAATGCTAGCTGTTTTTACAAACGCCAAATATTTTAAACTCGCACCATTCAATAAAATTTGACTGGCGAAACATTCGTCCAAGATCGGAGAAATCGGGGTTTGTCTCCGGACATTTTTTATACGATTGAAAGCTAGTTCTTCCGCATAGTGGACTGTTGAGTTTTGCCATGGAATCAAGATTTACCTGTGTTGATTAGAATATTTACCTTAAGAAAACGAGAGGAAGGAGCACTGGAAGAGGTATCAGCTCACTAATCCCGCATATCCCATTGGATGATATTTCTACGTGAAGGCCAATGCACACAACCCTCTTTGATATCGTTAAGCCCACGCCACAGAGACTAAATTGACAGTGAACCACACACCACAAACTCTAGGAGTCAACTGGAGCTCTGGAATACTCAGTCTTGGATCTGGAGACTGGAAGCCTGAGGACTAAGGAACCAACGTATCAACTTGCGGTGTGCATTAACCCGTTTATTAATTGAGCCTAAAGCTAAAGCACACTTGCTATGAAACCAAAATATAACAATAACAATGAAATTTGATGGTCTTTTAAAAAACCGTGTTGTTGCTTTGGTTGCAAAATACAAAAATAACCATAAGACAGTACTCGCCGCTAGGTGGCGAGTCTGTTCTATCGTATCCTTGAATGAGCTCGGACTTTGTACTTCCGACACTCAGGGCGTACCGCCGTGCCTGGAAGGCGATGGCTCACAAACTCTCCCTAAAAGCTACGGACGGACGAACCCACCGCTTCCAGCTTCGCGTACCTTTCGCAATGTCAGGAACGTACGAAGTGTTGCGGCTCGTTGCCAGATGATTGTTGCGGCTCCTTGCAGATGCTGAGGCGTAGTGTTTCTCAGCATTGATGCTTCCACGACTGTTAAGATGTTAGGCCAGTGATTGCTGCATTCGTCCGCTAAGGTTATGAACACGCGCCCAATTTATGCATATCTTGTGGAGTACTCGAGTTATGTAAGAAGAGAAATTATACACTGTGCAACTTTGCAGCCGAATCGCATTTCAACCAACAGAACTGCTGTGCACAAAATTTTAACTCACTAATGGGCTTCCCATGTCTCTGAGACCAGTTGGGCTTAACCCCGCAGAATAAAAAGGCAAAAAGACGTCTGATAGCATTTAACTAGGAAGAGTTAAAGAGAGCCCACAGCAACGGAAACCTGTGCCAAACCTCTCGTCCAGGTGGTCGACCTTCCGTTAAAGGAAAGATAATTGTAATAAAAAATAAGATCAAGTATATTTACTTATCACCAACATTTTCCCTTAACTGTTCTCTCAAGCGTTGAAATCTATTGAACTTTCTTGTGCCCAATGCACACTAATACTCTAGCTATAGCAAGAGGAAAATTTTTTTTACAAATCTTACTTGTTTTAGAAATAAGTTGTCAGTGAATTTTCTGCTACGGAGGAGAAATTAAGTAAATTCTGAGTGGAGCAATGTACGCAAAGATTTAAAAACGTTAAAGGATACGTTCACTGTACTGTGTCCGTATTAAACCCTGTGACCGTTTTTCAACATTGGATTAAAGTTATGATTGGGTTTTACGAAGTTATGTAAATTACGGCACACATTGATTGCAGCTTCTAGAAAAAGCAGTTTCGTTGAAGCAAAAGAAGAATTAAATCCGATTATTAGAATCAAAACATGTCAGGATTCAGTAAATTTTACGTAGCATTAAATTTTAAACATGGCTACAAATAAATTTGAAGCGGATGCAACCGATGTGTTAAATATTCCTTACGATGAATGGTAAAGCCCATTTAATCAGAAAATCAACACAAAGGTAGCTGTGAACGCCTTCCGTATTCTTGGATTGCTGGAAAAAACACCATTTATTATGAGCTTGTGACATCACTAGAAACCTGAAACCATGTGCAATGAAATGAGTGACGATGCCAATAGCGTCGGCATAGGCTGTTTTGGCACAAGTTATATCGGTACATGCTGCGACATCGTTAATTCTTCCCGCACAGCTTTCACGGTTTCAGATACCATTAGTGCAGTATGTGTGTCTGGTAAAGCTAGCCTTGCGAAAACAAGCAATTATCGCTCATGACACGATCAGTACTTTCAGCTCTCTTTTAAGTACTTTGAGTTTTAAAAAATGAAGAAAAAATGAGCTTTACGCATTTTTACGTACGCATTCCCTACAGCCTTTAAATAGGACAGATTCACAGCAGACGTCGTTTATAAAAATGAATATTTCTACCATAAAAAAGTTGAACAGATCATGAAAAGTACAGGCAGAACGAACAGGGAAAAACTGGCCGTGAAAGCGACATTTGCATCACTGATTGATGTTCGTTAACAACAATTATTGATGTTTGTTGAAACATAGGACATAGTGCATCCCCATGTTCGTAAGGATGAATCTTCTTCTGCGTCAGCATGAAAACATTTGCTATTTCGCTAATCCCTCCTTATTTTTGTTATCGGTTTTTCTTCGTATGTGAAACACATGATATGATGTGAATTGGTTCAGGGCTTCTTTAATCATAAAACCTTTTAGCAATTAGAATGAGATAGTAGTATCATGAATAGCTAGTAAAAATTGAGGGCCCATTTCTTAATTAAAAGCGAAAAATTATATAAAATAAAAAAGGTACAGCAGCAAGTTCTCCAATGGATGAAACAAAAAATGAATTGAAAAATGCAGCAGAATTTAAAAGGCCCCACATTCAAAAGTATATTTGGCAAATAAAGAGCTTTCTTTGTATAGAAAGTTACCATATTCGTTGACATTCGCAATACAAAGTATTAACAACCAACAAAACTAATTTTATGGGTTGAGAGTTTTCAAGAATGAGAAGAAAATTTTCACCTAGAAACTTTTTTAATACTGGGAGCAGCCTGAAAATTAAAAAAAAAATCCAATAAAAATTTCAATAGTTTCTTAATTGCTGGGAAAATAACGGAAGTATGAGGCTTCGATCTATTTCTGAAAATCAAGTCTAAATGTTAGAGTCCAGAATTCCTCAAAGATTTTATGAATTCGCTTGGTTTCCTTGAATTTACTAGCTCGAATTTTCAAAGACAAATACAAAAAGTCTGTCTCGTCTTTTCTCGAATATTGCATTTGAAAAAACTTGAATTCCAAGTTTAATTCTATCAAATTCTATGTTTTGCTTCTCAAACCAATCTCCGAAACCACCGTACAGCTGTTGCCGCGCCAAAATAAGTCCAAAAAACAAATCAACAATGAGTTATAAAAAATCTCAGTTTATTTAGTAAATTTTATTAATTGATTTGCCATGGTATTCGAGCGCTTGATTTCAGTTAGTTTTAATAAAAAAAGCTACTCATACAATCGTGAAGGATATTACATAATAACGGGGACTAGTATCTCAAGATGCTCTAGTACGATAGCTGTATGACTATCCTAACACTATTTGGATTAGTGAGTTTTTTAAAAAGCCTACTTTGCAAATATAAAAACAAGTTTATTTTAGCAGAAATAATTTATGCACGGTATAGAGTATAATACAAAATAACTCCAGCATTGATGCTTCTAAGCTTGAGAATAAAAAGCAAGGCGAAAATCGCTACACGTAGAGTCATTTTTATTAAAAATTATCAAATAAAACTGAACGTTTCGGACGAACTGTCCATCTTCGGTAAAAAAAATCTCTGCAAAACGAGACCAAAAGATGAAGAATTAATACACTAAAGAAGCATCCATAAAAATCCTAAACTTGGAAAAAACATGAACATAGATAAAATAATATAAGAGGAAAAACTGAGTAGCTGAATTAAGTGTTGGCAACATGAAGCGGGAAAGCACTTTGGGTGTCATTCAGTATAGGTTTCTTTTTGTAAATATGCAAAGATTCGAGAAGACGCAGATGTGTTCTGTAAGAGGTACCGGCCAAGATTTTAAAATCATTTAGGGAGACCGGAACATTGCACTCTTCTGCATGAGATCTAACAGAGGACAGTGGGGGGGACCCAAGAGGAAGACCAGTTCTGCAACTACGCCAAGCATGCTCGGAAGCTCTAGTCATCAGGGTACGGCAGGTAGAACCAACGTACCGCGATTCACAAAGTGAACAACTGTATTGGTACACCAGAGACGAGCACAGTGAGGGTGGCAGTTTGTCTTTGAAACGAAATAGAGAACCAATTATAAAATTATTGACGAGAATCATTTGAACTTTGAGCTGCGGGAAAACTTGTTAATAAGGGATTTAACATCCTCGCTTAGTATAAATGACTGATCTCCAAAATACGGCAACTTCACAAAGAAAGCTTGTCGTGCACAAGATTGAACAGATTGAGAGTTTTCATAAATTTTTGACAAAAGTTTATAAATAGGCCTGTCAACAACAGAAGATGGAAATCCGTTTTTGGCAAAAAACCGTAGCAAAAAATCGAACTCTTTGTGTAAGTATTGAAAGTTAGAACACACATTATACGCTCCATGGACGAGAGTACGATCCTCTAGGGTCCCTCCCCACTGTCCTCTGTTAGATCTCATGCAGAAGAGTGCAATGCTCCGGTCACCCTAAATGATTTTAAAATCATGGCCGGTTCTTCTCACAGAACAGATCTGCGCCTTCTCGAATCTTTGCATATTTATAAAAAGAAACCCATACTGAATGACACCCAAAGTGCTTTCCCGCTTCATGTTGCCAACACTTAATTCAGCGACTCAGTTTTTCCTCTTGTATTATTTTACCTTTGTTCATGTTTTTTCCAAGTTTAGGATTTTTATGGATACTTCTTTAGTGTATTAATTCTTCATCTTTTGGTTCCGTTTTACAGAGATTTTTTTTGCTGAAGATGGACAGTTCGTCCGAAACGTTCAGTTTTATTCGATCATTTCTAGTAAAAATGACTTTACGTGTAGCGATTTTCGCCTTGCTTTTATTTAGAGTATAATATTTCTACCAAAAAAATAAAAAATTTTCAAGATTGCGTGACACCTTTCCTCAAGTAAAGCAAAAGTGCCGATGGTTGCATGGTAATATTTCTCCTTGAAAATGTTACAAAAGCACTTCAATATAGTAGTGGGGGTAACTATCTCAAAGAAACGAGGAAATTCGAAATAAAGTTAGGGGTTCGCTCTCTGGTGCTCTACATACCACAGGTTACATGTCACTCAAATTCTATACCTTGAGGAACACGGCAGTACACCACCAATTTCTGACGTACAAAAAAATATATTAGTACAAACCTTCTATGAGAAATCATGTAAAACAATGATTTAGAAAAAATTCAGTAACAATTTAGCATTCAAGGAAGGTGTAGAACAAGAAAACCAGTCATTGGCTTCAGAAGCATGGACATGTCATATGTGAACACAGGCATCACAATGTATCAAATAGGAATAAAATATGAAACGAACGCCAAAAAATTGAAATACAAACTTTCATCAATGTTCGAGGCGATATAAATTATTACGCAAATATTCTATTTTATATACTGCAAATAGAACACGTAAACTTTTACGCACCGATGGAATTTCTGGAATGCGTGAGTTCTCATTCTGTCACACTTAAAAGTCAAGCTTGTGCTTGTACGCACCTAATGATATACCGAGGCTATCATTCAACTTCCCCTCGCCTGTAATTCATTGTTTCACTCTTACCAATCGATACATGGACTCGAATGGCTACCTAACGCGATACTTCACTGTACAGAACCCGTCAAGTACATGTGGGACTGCTATAGTAGATTTATTGCTTTTGCATTCAGCACTCTGGCCTGTACGTAGGAGTAGTCCGATTGTCAATGGTCAAGTGAGAATTAGTGTATTACTGCAATTGATTAAAATTAGAAATGCAAGAACAACCATTGATGTTGAGAGCCTTTTTTGATTCTGAAGAAATTGTGTGGTATTTTCGGCAGAGAAACAAAATTAGAACACAGGATTAAAAATGTTATGCACACATGAGTTTGAGTAAGCATGATGAAAGTAAATGTCAATCTGTACTACCTATTGGAAGAGGGTATGAGTTTTCTGTATCCCCAGGTCACTTAAAACCGCACAGCTCTTATGGCAAGCACACTCCTTGCTTTCACGCACAGAGTCTAAACGGACCATATCTTGACACATGGAGAGTTCCTTCATCCATACACGTCACTTTCTCTTCATAAAGTAATGAAACTTTCGGTGCAGCTATGGTTAATGGTTAATTCGGTTTTTAAGTTTTAACCTCACTGTTCGAAAATAACAGAAAAAAGTTCACATGAAATTGTGTATAGAGGTACTAAATGTAGTCTACTGAAACTTCCGCGGTACTACAATGGTTATTGGTTAATTCAGTTTTTAAGAAGCTTCATCTTCACTGTTCCAAAATAATAGAAAAAAAATGACGTGAACTTGTATATAGAAGTCCTAAACGTAGTCGTTCATTATTTAATCTGTTGCATTAATATAATAACTGAAGTGCTACATCCTTTGTTAAAAGCGACAAAAATCGAGAGAATATTAATTTTTACATTGATTAATTGAAATCTGATACTTAAAATGGTGACCATTCGCAATTTCTTTGAAAATTTTACTCAACCGGTAATAGTCCCCAGTTTCCATCAAACTGGAACGAGTTGCCAGTTTCCATCAAACTGGTACGAGTTGCCAGTTTCCATCAAACTGGTACGAGTTGCCAGTTTCCATCAAACTGGTACGAGTTGCCAGTTTCCATCAAACTGGTACGAGTTGCCAGTTTCCATCAAACTGGTACGAGTTGCCAGTTTTACCTATAAACTCCAAAAACCGCCGGAAAATCCTAAGATTTCAATTTTTAAATACCCGACCAAATGCTCATTAAGTTGGTCGCTAACATTGCAGTGTGATTAGTATGATTCTAGCTGTGCAGAATATACATCGAATAATGTTTTTCCAAGCAGCCTAGTCTACACGCAGCTTAAGTTAAAGTTCAGACGAAAGGTAATTGAAGCCTCGTGTCCACTTGCCTGTCTCTAAAATTGTGAACGAAGTGCCTACAAAATAATATTTTTCTCAAGTATTTGGGTGATTCAGAATGTATAATACTGATGCAAGGGATGAACAAGGATTTACGCAAAAGGCAATTCATAAAGTATCTGTTAAACGGGAGACTGAACACAAAACTTGCTGAGATAAATAATTGTTGGAATGTATTTGAGGATACTGAATTAAGGTTACGTCCCTTCACTCAAGTTATTTTAATCCGCAGATAATCTAATATCAAACTAGAGACCAGACGCCATCAACCAGGTTTGATTACCCATCTCATATCTGGCCGCAAGGTAAACCGCTTAGGTTAAATTTTTCATTAGATCTATCGACGTGACAAGAGTTGATGCAATGAATTAAACAACTCGAGTGTTACGAGAAGCCGTTAAGTTGACTCACGTTAGACCACGTGAGATGTTCTTCGAGAGGGTGACTAACTTTTCAAGTACTGTATTGGAAAAATCCAATCGAAAGATTCCGACTAAGAATATTGTATTAATGGTTAATATCATTCACACTTGTAACTCGCAATATACATCTTTCCTTCACTCAGTAACTAAGAAGATTTTGGGATGAAGAAAATAAAAAAAATAAATACTCCATAGAAGGCACTCGGCGTTCGGCGAGTCTGCGGGGCATCTATGGTCAAGCTGTACTTTGAAAAAAGATAAAATTTTAGATTTTGTACCACTAATTATTCAAAAAATCAATTTGATAGCATGATTCCTTTTACAATCCAGACTTGAAATTCATTATTTGTCGTCAATTGGATCTTGCATGGATCCCTGCAATAAATTTCATTTTTTATATTATAATTTTGTTACCAAATGAAAATTATAAATATATGTGAGCACAGTTTGAACTTCATATTTTATTCACCATAAGTGACAAAATTCACTATACATGCCGCAAAATTGGAGCTTTACTTTACGAGAGACCGTTTTTACAAGATAAGTATGCTTGTTTGAATAAGGAACAGACTTTACTTATTTGCTCAAGAGATCGCGTTTCGAATGTCTGCAAATGAAGAAATTCATGCGCACTCAAAAAACTCGAGTGTCGAACACAGATTTCCATGAGTTAATCTTCGAATATCAAGTGTAGAAATTCATATCCACTCACAAAACTCGAGTGACGAACACTGACTTTCATGAGTTAATCTTCGAATATCAAGTGTAGAAATTCATGCGCACTTACAAAACTAGAGTGACGAACACAGATTTCCATGAGTTAATCTTCGAATATCAAGTGTAGAAATTCATATCCACTTACAAAACTCGAGTGACGAACACTGACTTTCATGAGTTAATCTTCGAATATCAAGTGTAGAAATTCATGCGCACTTACAAAACTAGAGTGACGAACACGGACTTACATGAGTTAATCTAAGAACAGCTGAGAACACAAGGGTAACTTCAACACATGAGGGCGTGTTTTGCAATCAAGGTTTCGCGCTCTATGTGTAGCAAAGTACGAAGGAAAAGGCGTTCAAGGCAATCAAAGCACACTACACATATAGAGCTAACTCTAAGTACTACTAATCAGTTATATTAATTTCATTGGTTCAATATATTTTTTGAAACAGGCAAACATTTGAAACTCCCGTTTCAGAATGCTTTGAAGAATTAATCATGTCTGATTCTAATGTCGTTTGAGGAAGTCTGATCTATACTGACCTTGTGTCCAACTGCATGGTCAGCATGTAAATCATTATACTCGGTGTACGCTGTTTAACAACAGGAACACGAACGTACGCTAGTACAACAACGTTACTTATACTTACGTTAGTTATTTCCAATCTAAAGCAATGGTAGGAATTCCAAAAATAAAAATCATCGTGAACGACGCTAAAATCAAAGATGTCAGAAATGTTTAACGCATAAAATTTACAACTGTGAGGGCATATGGGAGTAGCTTGGTGCATACTGCGTTTTCCCGGCTGCTGTGAGGTGGCTTTTAGTTTAGAAATTCGATGTTAGAGTCAACGGTCGGGAACAATTTTTCATGAACGAAATAACTGCTGGAATAATGTTCACATTTCATGAAGAAAAGCTAAACTAATGGAGAATTTTCATGAATTCAATAAGTACCTACACCAATTACAGTTTTTTGTATCTTTATAGCTTATTTGTTCTAATATGAAAAATTCCGCACAGACGCACAAATGACATGGAAGTTAGAAAACAAAGTTCAGTGCATAAAACGTGTGCTGTTTGAATCTGGGTTCCAGGAAGCGGTTATTCTATACGCAGCACTAAATTTAACGGTAGCCCAGATACGTTACGCCTTTTTTTATAATTCGAGATTGAAGTTCGAGCTCGTATTCTGCGTGTGTTCGCCCTTGAGTTGAACTGGGCGGTAGCAGCGAGTATTGGGCCAACGCCTCACTGATGTGTAATGGTTGACCCCTCAGGTGGGACCCAATTATAGTATCTATGGGAATTTGCGCTTCCATGAGGGATGATGTGAGGTCCCGAGTAAGAGGTTAGATGGGCCTTCTTTTTACTGAAATAGAAGAGTATTTTGTTTCGTTATGGACTATCTTTTTCGGTTCACTGATGCCCTGTTTTTCAGCACCCACTACTTTCTTTTGTCTTTTATTGTGTTTCATGAACTTCTTTTTCAACTTTTTATTTCTATGTATCTTGTGCATAGTTTCTGCTTCCCTGAAATCCATACTAAATGGTGCCTTCTTCCTTCCTCACTATGAAAATCATTGTTGTGGTAAAGGGAGGCTAAAAGTTTGTTACAATCAATCAATTGTTTAATAGTTGAGCAGAACTATGCTCAAATATTGGGTGCTCAACACCCAAAACATCAAGAATGGTCCTAGTAGTAACCGGTAACTTAAAAACGAAGAAAATTCAGATAAAATTAGTCATCTTCACTAAGAAAATTAATCATCCTGCGACCAAAAAAAATTACCTTAATCATCGTTAGAAAATTACTCATCTTGTGACTTTAAGAATCATCTTAATCATCTCGCAACTAAAGCAAACCACTGGCGTGCTCAGATATATTAGTCACCGGTAAGCTTTGATCACAAAGAAGGGTAACGTTATAGCTCCATTGAGTTTAAATAACAAAGTGAATTGCTGAAGAAACTAGTTGGTTAGGTTGAAGCCTAGTGCTTCCTAAAGCACTAGGCTTTAGGAAGCCTTACTTGATGTTTGCCTCTACAAAAAGAAGCCTCAATTAATTACCTGTCAATAGTAGGGAAGGAAGTTAATCAATGACGGCATCATCCAGAAGCAGCATTGTAAGTTGCCCAATGATCAGGATATATTGAGGGGAAAGCACATAACATATCTCATAGTTGAGTCGAAAAATTGTTTCTTCTTCTAATTAATGTGGACTTTCAATCAAAATTTTGAGATATTTTTTAATTGCCCATTAATGATGCTTTACATCGCCTTAAAGCTGATTAATTTGTGGATCTTCGAAAGCAGTAATCTCAGAAGCTAGCTTACACAGAGTAGTCCAATTGTCCCTTTACCGTTTTAAAGATTTACATCACGAAAACTAAATAAGATACAAAGTTCTAGTTAAGTGCAAAAGAAAGAGGAACACTAGGAGTTTTCACTCAAAAATAATTTGATAGAATTCTTTGATTGGTAATTGCAATTCCACGCACGCAGTGCGTTGCAACGTAGGCTGAGATAACAGCACAGCACGCTACAGTAATATAATAGCGTACAGACACCTGAGTCAACACTGCAGACCAAGGCAGTGGTCCGAGTTTGACCTCCCTAAGATCGATGTATTATAGACCATTAAGCATTCCGGCCACCACCTCACGTCCCTGCATTTGCACGAAATGTCCTACGTGATCCTAGTCATTTCACTTATTATTCAGAAGTTGTGGAGGAAAAACAACAGTATTTCATTGAAAAAAGGAACGCAACATACGGAAAAATCAAAATAAACTAATTAAGGTCAGTAGCACGACAGGTAGAAGTGTGGGTGGCACACAGAATCAAGCAAGGTAAAGTAATCAAACGCAGCAGCACGACGGGAAAATTAAATTATATGTCAACGATGCGAAGATTACCAATAACAAACAAAGATGGTTAACTTCACACTAACAAAAACATGTGAGTATTTGAAACGTCAACAACAATTGAAACGTGAGCCTAGAGTCAATAGAATATTTTTCTATTTTAGATGTTTTTTTTACGTTTCAATTACAAATAAGCCTCCCTCGACAACACGCTTCGGAGTGCGATTGGAGCTCAGTCAAGTGCTCGTACGTGTAGCTTTGATGCTAAAGTCCTTAGTGCAGACATCAATAATTTTTTGAAATCTCTATCACAATAACACATTTTAGCTTCTACATGAGAACGTTAACAGCTCTAATTATTTTCACGACCACGCTAGAATAGCCCATTTTACCTTCTAATAAACACGCGTTAAATAAATTGCTTTTTTAATTCGTAATCTTTCGTATTTACTTTAATCTCTCTATTCTAGCAGCCCATATTAGCTTCAAATCATTCCATGTTAGCCCTAATTGTATTTCGTCCTCTCCCAGAATGATTTGTTTTCAGAGCGAACCTTTAAATCTAATTCAAAGTCGCTCTTCGTCCCACGGGGAAAACGTTGGGTCATGAAACTGATGACACCGCGTGCAACACTAGAACGAAATATACCAAATATACCGCTATTTTATGCGGCACCTCCTGACCATTAAGTTCATTCCTCCAGTACCTCTGTTTCTGTTCCTTCCGTGGTAACTCTAAATCAAACAATATCGATGTCAATCGCTGCTTTGGTTAATGTGAGTTCGATGCGATTGACCGATGGGTTCGAAAAAAATAACGGATGAGTTCGAAAACTTGAAAGCTGAACACGAAGCAGCAAACCCATAAGTGCCTTCACTTTGGGAATTCAACTTTAGTCTAATTAACAAATAATTTTTTTTGACGGATTCACTTTACAATAATAGTAATTCTTATAATGGTATTCTCCAAGGAGAATGTGGAAACATTACCAGTACCTTCAATTCATTAACACGCTACATGCGTTTGCTCGGTTGCTTCGGTCAGTTTTGTTAGGTCTGAAATTGCGGAATTGAAAAGCCGTCTTTACTGCTTGATTGTACTTTTATCCTCTCAAAGAACCGGGAAAAATTTCTGGCACGGTAACATTCTACCTTACGTGACATGGTAAAATTTAGATTAGTGAAATAATTGGAGCGCTATTCATTGATACTGGTACGGAAATGAGTAGTTTACGTAGTGGTACACACTTGTACCGATACCCAGTGAACGTATTGAGTGTTTCACAAGGCTCTTCCGACGAAAGGAGGTTGCAAGGAGCTATGAAAGCATGAGATAGATTGATCAACCGAAACAACCGTTGATTCACCGAAGATATCTATAATACATGACATTACAGGTCAAAAACTCACGACTCGTCACTCATTTCAATGACGATACCGAGAAACATTATTCCCAGAAATAAGACTCTTTCTGCGTGGCTGTAGATTAACAATCCTCACTGCGACTGCTTATCTAAGGTACTCGATGGAACAGACTAAGCAGAAAACTGAGAACCAACTAAGCAATATTTCGTGTACTATTGCGTCACGATACGCACCAAAAAGCTTCCAGATACGCAGCAGGTGGGTCACGCAATCGAGCTACCATGCAGAGAGGCCTTTAACACTTTGACTACATCGTGAGCCACCGGTGGTCACTGGGAGAGATTTCATAATGCTGCTGACCGACCAGTTATAGTCACAAACTCAATTTCCATAAATACTAAATAAAAACTAAAAGAAATCGTGCTCCAATTAATGTTTACTATTTTCAACCTTGCTCATTCACTTTAAAAAATGAGTTGAATATTAAACTTCAGTTTTACCCGCCGCAGTCAAAGTGTTGGAGCCAAAATATATTTTCATGTTACCGATTTTAGAATAAAATTTTATTGTAAACAGTCCCCAGTATTTGGCGAGTAACGACTAGCTGATTACAATAAAAATGAAAGAGCAAGATAAGCTACTTTAATCATTTAATTATCCATGGTATATATTCGAATAAAACCTAATTTCGAATATTCGAATATATACCTTAGATAATTCAATGATTAAAGTAGCTTATCTTGCTCTTTCATTTTTATTACGATTGCTACGGCTCCCTGATGACTTTTATGGTAGCTGATTACTCTTTATGGCCTAAATACACTTCAAAAAAGCCCAAAAGTTAATAATTTCAGCGAAGCAAAAAGCCCATTCTAGCGACAGTGAGTCACGCAACGGGACGGCGTCTCCCGTAATTGCTGCTCTGAATGACGGTATCGACTTTGCAATAAAGAAGTGTTCGGACCAGTGCGCTGCCTTGTGCATCAATTATTATAGGCTCTTCTGCACACCGTCTTGAGGGCGTACAGGACCCACTTGTGCTGGTCGATGACCCAGGTTTTACTTGGCATTGAGGTTGTCTGAAAATTTATTTTTCAGCTGCCGCTCAATATAATAATAAACTTTGTTAACGACAACTTCGGTCAGAAACTAATTAGTTGTCGCTTTAGTAATTCTGCCAAAGTTGTTTTTCATAGTTAAGATGTGACATGCTTACTGAACGTCCCAGTGATATTTTTCTTCTTCAACTGCTTCCGACCCACATTCACTTTCCTCATCTCCAGGCCTTCTCTCTATCTTCCTTTCTTCCTCAGCTCATTCAAAAGGAACATCGCGTCACGTCCATACCAGCCGATTTACATCACGGATCTCGGTATGGCAGAGGCGCTCTGCATGGTTAATGAGTTAACCCTTAACTGCACAAATTTTTTACTCATATTCCCATTATCACAACAACGGTTATCAGACAGTTGGCGTAACATCAAAATTGGACGGAGCTGCCACCTGGGAGAAAAGTTCAAAAATTACATAATCATTTTTTTGGGGGCACGAATTTGACGAGAAATTAAATGTGTTAGCATTTTCAGGGATAGTGCCATACAAGACATGTGGAGCAGTAAAGCGTTAACTACAGAAGTTGACAAATAATAAAGATAATGATGATTTGACAGTAACTTCTGGAAACAAAGTCTGTTATCAAGTTAGGTATTGTTTTTCACATAAATCATTCTAGATCTACTACTCAATTTTTTTGTTGGTATTCATGTTGTGAATTCATACCGTAATATACATCTTTCGTCCATAAGGGGACCAACATACAGTAACGTAATTTCCATACTTATGGAAAATGCACCAACGTTTACTTGAGCATGGTCATTTTCATGACACTTATGCACACTGTCCTTTGATCGATGCACTGAACCAGAATAAAATTCTTTAAAGGCCAACTTATTTGTTCACGAATTCTACCCTAATCTATTACTACAAATCTAACCTATTCTACCACTACCATATTCATACCTAACAATTTTCAACTGACCTGGAGACAGTTGACCTGACTTGTAAGTTGAACGGTTTATTGAATGGACATCGGGAAAAACAAAGCGGAAAAGTCCTCTCTTCAAAGCAATAAAGCTTAACTAAATGTTCCTGAATGACATACAACAAACGATTTCTATAAAAAGTCAAAAACTCGCTGAGCTATTTTATGGCTTTTCAAATTTCCAATTTTATTGGGCATGAATTTAGAACATTTCGTCTTATTTCAACTTGCCTTGATAACACAAAAACACACATCACATCGTGGAGTTGACGACTTACGAGCTGTTGGTTGTTCAGTGACAATTGGTTGACACAATGAATGGAAACACTCTAAGCAGAAGATATAAATAGCCATTAACACGACCATCAATTTTAGCTACCATTTGTTTTTGCAGGAAAAAAATACAAATTTAAAATACCTCTAGCTTCAATTTATTTTTCAGTTACTATTACCGTTTGAAGACGTAACTTACACTTACTGCAAGTTCGTACGTACTATCATGTATGATGAACAGATGGGCGACTAATTAACACCCGAACATAAAGCATAATGGTACATTTGGTACACATCAGCTACTATGCAAGCATCGATCCACGGTAAATTAACTCGAAGAAACACGTCCATTTGACTGTTTTCATCGAAATCATTGAATTCAATTCAAAGTGTACAAGAATTCAACTGTAGTACAATTCAGGTTATTGTGTCAGAGAGGCCACAATCAACATGTCTGCATGGAGTACAGAGGTTATCTTTGAAGGCCAATTTGTGATATGATGTCCGCTGAAATTACGTCACCAGTCAGGTCAGGGTCAAAGAATGTACTGGACATTACCAGAACAGTGAAAGTGGCATTAGAGCTCTGAAAATCAAGTAAAAACATTATTAACAATAGAGAAACGTGGAAATTTTGAACGTCGGACACATCCTGTGATTAAATTTGAATTCTATAGATCAATTTTAAAAATAAAGAACGTTAAATGTAACGTGCCTTCGTTTAGTCTTCATTAAAGTATTCATGTAAATTGAGTTTGTGACAGCTAGTCAGAAAGCAACATTATGGAATTCCCTTCAGTGGCCACGGGTGGGTCGCAGTCAAAGAGTGCCGTCGTAATACAGTATAAAGCGGCCCATAGACGATCAATTTTATGTCAATATAATTGACAATGATGAATATTAACAAGTTAATATTATTGATCGTCTGTGGGCTTGATGGACGACCGTCAATTAATTGACTTTGTGCGCAACAAAAAATCTCATCAACATATTGAGTCAATGATTTTGACAATTAAATTGATCGTCTATGGGCCGCTCAAGAAGGGTTTACCTGAGTTGTACTGCAGCTCAACCTCTCCCATGACACAGACATTTGGGGAACGGTATCGCGTGCACCTCAGTGAACCTGCTGTACGTACTATTTGAATTCGGTCAACCCGCACGCATGGAAGTCCGGAAGAATTGTAGTGACTCCAGCGAAGGTCAGCAATAGCGATAAGCTTCCTACAGCGTGCTGCGGAACCCATTTGCTGATAACAGCTGTGTAATTTCCATATTCAGTATGAGTATGAGCATTTATCAAAGATTGGAATACAATGTCGATTCAACATGTGGTCCTCACCCTTCATTTAATGCCATTTAAATTTGCCCTAGAAGTCGCTGAACTTATTCGGGCCCACAGGTAGCTATACTCTAGTTTGACCATTGTATTAGCCTTAAGAAACATTCTACCTCTGTATCACCTGTGGTAAATAAATTGTTTTAAATTTCGTTGATGTGAGCAAAACAGTAAACTTTATCGGATCTCAACAAACGGCGGTTTAAGCGCTGTCGAACTCGGTTTCGACGCACCCTGCATGATGGAAAAAAATTGATAACGCGTTGAATTTGCAACTCTTTTAGGAAACTTTCTCCGCCTTTCTAAATTTTGCAAATTTAAGAAAGCGGAAAAAGTTTTCCAGCTTGATCGTACTTCGTAAAATGATAATTCTCGCAATGTTCCGATCGAGACGTGAAGAATGTGCACCTATCCACATTTTTTCTCGACTTCCGAGTCGCATCGAAGCTGAGATGCGTCAAGGGACTGTCTGACATGAACGAAGATTTATTTTTCAAAGTTCCCGTAAGAAAGGCAACTCGTTTTTCTGCACGATCGACAGGTAAATCTGGTAGTTGAAATTAACTCCGACACCAATGAAGCCCATTAGAAAATTGAAACCTTGTGATGAACCTTCTACGGACTCAGGCGTTTGAACGGACTGTAACCTCTCCAAAAAAACTCTTATAAAGAATCTGCAGAATCTTTCTCCGGGTAACAAAATTTTGCCTTTGGCGTAAAATATTCCAACCACATTTTCCCCCCTCGACACACCGCTTGTTCCTCGAAGACAGTGATAAAAGAAGTTTTTCGATTTTCAAAGTGCAGGTCACCATGTACAATGTTTTTCACAGATGTCGGCGATATTTGAAGATACGATGTAACACACCATCAGAAGCTTTGGGATCTATTTTTTAGGATGTTTTTGTGATTATATTATAAGTTTAAGCCTCCCTTACCACAACAAAGGTGTTCCCTAGGAATCAAGGAAAAAGAAAGACATCATTCTGTACTGAATTAACACGTTTCTTGCGATGGGTTAAACTGAAGTTCAATATTCAATTCAAATTTAAAGCAAATTGTTGGAAGGAATTTAAAAACACTGAACATTAACTGGATTGTGCCTTCATTTAGCTTTCATTAAGTGTTATAAAAATTGATTTAGTGACTGCAGGTCGGTCAGCAGCATTATGAAAATTCCCTCAGTGACCACCGGTGGGTCCCTTCACAGAAAACGTGTTACGTAACTATAAAAAGTCAGTTATGACTGCTGTTTTTATAAAATTAGTTATGTTTGATCAAATACATTTTTTTTCAACTCGTAACTGTTAGCTCTTTCCAGTTGTACGTGACTGAACATTCTACTGTCAGAAACGTACACTTCCAGTATATCTCCTCCTCTAAAGCGCACATGTTCAACACGTTTACTGACGATTACCGCAAGGTAATTTGCTCATTTACGCATCGGTGTGAATGAACAGCATTTGAATTATTTCAATATCTTTTTAAGAAGAGATTTAAACCTGTACAGGGTAAAATATCATCATGATATTATATTTTCACATTTTTTATGAAAGATATTATTTTTTTCGAGCAGTAAAATCGTTTTTTAAACTCTGCTATTTACAACCTTACTTATCATTAGACCACTGGAAGCCTTGCGGCGGCGAACGTGTTAATTGGAAAAGTAATAAAAAAACGAAAACGCTACTCGATCGAACTAGCCTCGTTTTCGGCTTTTTAGACATTTCATAAATTAAGTTTTTAATATAGTTGAAATCCTGATCTTGAATCTTGAACTTCGCATGAAAAATTTTCCATCTAGGTCCCCATTTTTGTTAACATTCGCTTTTACGCTTAAATTTACGGTCTCATACGTGGATTGTGAACCAATAATTTGAATAAAGATTTTCCGTACAAAATGCACGAGAATAGACATCCTCTGTGACCAGCTTTCGTGCCGTGCAAGAACAGCCTTTTGGTATCAAGAAAAAGCATTAACTTCATGAATTACATTTATGCTCAGAAACGCCACGCACTCAAATCTAACTGCAGATGTAAGTGACTCCGCAAGCGGGCACTGTTTTTTTCATCTGAGCCATGAAATTTGCGAACTTACTTTGATAATGGCATTACTCAGGCATTACTTTAAAATCCTCAGGCATTTCTTTGAAAAGGCATTACTTTAAAATCATCCTCAGGCATTACTTCTTCAGGCGTTACTTTAAAATCATTGCAGATCCGTGAATAATTGATTTTTTCAGGCTGAAATTCGCGAACAATATGGTCACACACAAAAATGTTAGATTCTGATTGCATTTTACTAGCACAGAACTTTGTAGAACACGTTGATAAGAAAGACAGCTTTAAAAAGCCAGTAAGACCTTATTAGACATGATCACTGTTTTTTTTGTGAGATTGGCAAAAAAATTCTTCACGGAATTTAGGTAAATTTTGGCAAAGGCTAGTTATGAAAGGCTTTGATGTCAGCAACTGCCAAGACGCTAGTCTCAAACTCAATGGAGCACATAAAAAAACCAAAATATCGGAGACTTGCAAAAAAAGAAAAGACTGCAGAATATAGTCTGAAGTCTGCAGTATAAGACGGAAGTATAAGAAAAAAGCGTCACCTTCAAAAAGATGATACGAAAAATTTAGGCAAAAATCATTAGGAAATTTAAAAAAAATCTTAAAAATAGTCTTTAACTTTTGAATAGATACGTGAATAAACATATTGAACGAGTCTGCAGAGCCAATACGCTTCTTAATTACGCAGCTACTACGGGCAGCAACGTGACTGCATGAGGAGAGTCAAGTCTCAACTGTTATTCTGATAAAATTGTTCTGCAACATCAAATGTAATGAGTTTTTAAAGCGAACAAAATTGCTGATTTGTGTAACTTAACCCAGTACTGTTTGCCACGATAAAAGCAGGGATGTCTTACCTCACATTCTATCGCTGGCTGCAAAGACACTTGGTGTTAACACATAATTTGGCAATGCGATGATTCGTACTTTACAGTTACACAACTCATTTTTCAAATTATACCTCCAAAAAATATCACGGAACATATCAACTGCACCAACACCGGCAAGTTTTTTTTAAATTCTACAACCAGAACTAATTTGCAAATTGACAAAAAAAGTGCAGTCACATACGCGAAAACTTCAGGAGACTTTACATTTTAAAACCCTAACTGAAAGCAGTGCCTCTTTGACTAATGCAAGCTTGCAGAAGCTCATGCCTACATAATGATGACCGGTCGATCCCTCACAGCGGCGCAGGCACTTGCTGCTATAGCGTGAGGTCTACAGCCATATATCGCCTACCCAGGTGCAGTTTGAGATGTACAAATTAAGTGCTTATCTCTAAATTAAATGTATGGAAATAAGTAATATCCATTAGTAACCTAACCTCACGCTATAGTACTAGCTAGAGGTAGATCTCATGCTTTAGTGAGGTAGACCTCAAGCTGTAGTACTAGCTAGAGGTAGATCTCATGCTATAGTGAGGTAGACCTCACGCTATAGCATCACTGCAGGAACTTCAGAATTGGATCATGACGATGGGTACTGCATCACTCATACGTGGGGCACTCGTGACATATATCAAGGCATAATGTGTTTAACCTCAGCTGCCGCTTTGGACGATTGTCATCAGTGTGTTGGTTTAGAGCAGAGGTTTCCAGCCTTGGGGGGTTTGCACGCCCTGGGAGCGCGAGACGATATTCCAGGTAGTGTGAGAAAAGTCCAGGTAAATGATAGGATGTTGGCCTTATGTTGAAATTTTTATTTCTGGGGATGCGAGGTTTGAATTAAATTTTTTTAGGAGTACAGGGCGAAAAAAAGGTCGGGAGCCCCTGATTTGGAGGCAGTGAAAAAAAAGCAATTGACAAAGCGTTTCATAATACCAATAAATAACAGGAACAAATTTCATTCAATAAGAGGATACCTGAGAAAAACTAATTTTTTACCGAGCGTTTTCGATTCGGAAGGATCTTGGAGTTTATAACATTGATTAATTTTGGATAAAACCCCCAGTGGCCTTGATGCTTTCACACACTCGGTTAAAAATAACGCAGGTATTGAATCAAACATATACCAGCTTCAGTGGCATGATTAACGGGTGCTTGATTCGTTTTGTTTGAAAGTAGTACGTTAAGGCGGTTGAAAGGAGGTACTGGCTGAATTATTCTAGGTAAGATTGGCTCACTGATATTAGCATCGACTCATGGCACTTAGACTTAAAACACTTTGGGCAAGATTTTTGCACTGGCAAAACCTGGCACTGTAAATATATGTCAGGGTAGCTCAAATCACAACTCAAACTCATTTAGAACGAGAATAGCATGAGCACAAGCGCCAGCGCTGTGTCATACATGCACTTTCAAAGCGCTTTTCGATATTTTACGGCAATGTGACGAAAAGAAATAAAAAACTAATGCATTATTGGAATATTACATTCTAAGGAGATTGTTTGTATGATCTTGCCATAAATGTCAAGCAAATTGCCTAAATGACCTTTTTATGATTGAAGAGGATGTATAATATAAATGAACTGGACGATAGGTGCAGCAGAAGTAAATAAGTTAGAAATACGCTGCTAGTATTCGTGCTATCAATTTTTTTAGCAGTGTGGTGCGGAACGAGGTTTTGCAGGACAAAGAAGGCAAATTCTAGCAACACTGCTTGATGAAGGCGAGTGTTACTGCAATTCTGTCATGATTGATGGTTATGCCTACACGCGTGACAACGCGTGCTGTGGACGCTCTGATTTAGAAGGCCGACGATAGAAGCAGGTGCTGCTCCGGTGGGCTCAGCGCAAGAAGTTTTACTGCATGAGTGACAGAAGAAAATAGAGCGTGAAATTGAAGACTTTCAGAGGTGATGTCCGAGAAGGAAGGATAAGAGGCCAAACTCGACGACAGTAATTTATCCATGCTAACTGGTTATCATGTTTTCTAGCTAATATGGTAGCGCGCTCCGAACATCAAATGTAGTACATGTAGACATGAAAATATGAAGCAGCTTGAAACTCTGTACGCCCGTCGAAGCAAGCAGACTTTTCCACGTGAGAATGAGCTTTATTTGAGTTTAGAGTGGCATTCAGTGCTTGAGCTAGAATTAATACTTAAGTCTAACCACACAATCCTAGCGTGGCGTTATGAATTAAGTTAAAGACTTTCGTGTCGTTTGTTGAAACTTGCGACACACGAGAATGAGTTATGTTTGAGTTTTTTGGTCAAATACGTTCAGTACTTGAGCTGGAACCTTAACGCAATGCTGGCATGGCGCTATGTAATTAAAGACTTGCATGCCGAGCTGTCAACGTGAGTTATTGAAATCCTATCTCGAACTATGTAGCTCTTTTTATGCACACGTGCTTGGGACGCTGTGCTCGGAACACGCAGCTCTGACAGAGTTGCGTCAGGCCGGCTGTGCGCATAAAGTTTTTATACGACAGCATTCACTCGAGCTTTATGTCACAAAATTACGGTAGAACTGTATGGAATTTTAGTCGTTCGGTTTTAGACTCAAGACCTAAGCGGTGTTAGGTTTTCGCGGAAAATTAAAGCGGTGTTTTCTCTTGAACAAATGTAGATTGTTTATTCTTCAGAAATGTTTCATAGGCGTCTTCTTGGTACAGGTTTTCTCATATTTAGGTATACGTTTTAAATTTTACTGAAGATTCTTGGTTAAAGATCAGTATTACTTCCGCTATTATTCATTTTAGAATGAGCTTCGATTCACATCATTCACGCAACATGAACAAAATTCTTTAACAAATATGTGATTTTATTTATAAATATGAGGATATCGTTCGCAGCTTTATTGCGTTCCTGTGTAGAAGAAATCCTTTTTTGACATTGCGTGTACGTTTTTGTATTAAATAATTGCATTAAAATTCGTTACTGCGTGTGAGATAAATTCTGAAACAAAACTGAAAATAGAAAATGCTTTGAAATCCTTAGCTTAATGATAATTTACTGGTCCCCAATAGAAGGAGCTTCTCGAATAAATTACGGAGAATAAGGTTGAGTAACAGGGCTGTCTGTCGCTCTCCATTGTGTTTCTAAATTGTTTGAATAACATATGCTATCAACATCAAAATGCATTTTCGCCTGTTCATCAAATTATTTTGTGCAAAAAGATTCCCATTTCATAATTTAATTAGATGAATAAGCGAAGCTTAAATTTCGAGATCACGCTGGAATAATTTTTCAGAGCGCAGATCTGAACCCTGAGGCCTCAACAATGAATTTAATAACACTCACCTATCACGCAGCTCATTCCTGTCACGGTTTCGGGCCCAAGTCTCTTTAAATCTTGAATTATCGATAAATCACGCTAACAAATAATGGATTGTATTTCTCGGCATTAAACTCTGTAATTGTTCATTTACGATGTTACTCGATGAAATTTAGGTGGACGATGCGCGATTTTGAATCCAGAAATATAATAAAAAATTCATTCGCGTTCAAAGATTGATAACTATTTGCAGAAGTCATGTAATATAGATCCTTCAGTTTGAGGCGAAGTTCATTTGTAACATTTTCTGTTACCGTAAATTCACCTACTATTTGCTAAAAACTTTCATAATACCTTTCCAGGTATGATTACAATCGATAATACTCAACTCAGACAAAGAACCGACGACTAGGCCGAATGAAAAAATGTAAGAATCTAATTTCATAGCCAAGCTTCAAAGAAGAAGAATTTTATTTGTTGCCTGCTGAATGTCCAGAAAAAAGTTCGTCAGCTCTAATAGTGATTTGAATTACAGTGTATTTTGTGGGCATTTGTGAACTTCAAGGAGAGCAATGCATTACGCGCGATCAGAGGGAATAGCCAGACCTGCTGCTCGTGAGCTGTTATTACGTCAGTCACAGAAGGTTATTATGCAAGAAATTGAGTGCTGCCTGGGTCAGTAATTTAATTATGAAAACAAGCAGGGGAGGCAAAATACCGTGCAAAAACAGCACAGTGAAATTCGAGGAAAAAGATGAAGTTCATTTTGTTGGCCTACCATGACTTCTCTTGGCCGATGAGGCATTAACGAAAAAACGATCCGTTGTGTTTCTAGCGCACATATCCCGTAAGAACATCGCGAGACTTGCGACTGAGATTTCATATTCAAACATCTGCCATAGCTCCCAATCCATCCTTTGAAGTAATCGAAGTTAAGTACGTACAATAGTTCCCAATCCATCGCTTGAAGTGAACTAAGTGTGCATAAACATTGAAGGTCATGTTTTCAGCACACGTACATTATTTGAAGTACAATTGCTGTCCCTTACTGACAATGACAGGCCGATCGAAACTATAGAACAGTAAAACTAATAATCGGAAGCTCACCATAATTTCCTGTGCTCCGAAAGAATTGACGTTAATGTGTTGGTTTCAAATCCGAACAATAAGAAAGTAACCTCCTAGTGTGTATCTGTGTGCGATGTTTACGAATGTGTAGGAGGTGAATAACAAACCTCGTACAGCTGGGTTTAAAATTTTAGATCTACTAAGCAGAGTTTCTTCACTGACTGACAGTTCCATGTGTAGGAGAGCTTTATTGTAGCCTGGACTAGTAAACAAATTCGCTTTTACGGAAGCGGCAGCATAAGTTGTCAAGGGTTGGTGAACTAAATGAAAGTAAACAAAAAAATCATCTGTCATTCAAATCTAAACTGGTAATGATTCCAAAATTCAAATTAAATTTGTACGTTTCAAACATTTCATTTATTAATCTAAAGCAGGCTTGTGAGTCGCTTTTTAAGCACGTGAGTTAAATTTTGTTCTCTCCTTTCATTTTCTAGTGCAGCATATATTGTGGTTACCTAGTTCATAGACGAGATTTGATGGATGAACTCCATGTTTCTCTCACTTCAGCTCGTTAATTTGATGAGTATCCATGAGAACGCAGATCCCAGAAGATGGTCACATCGATCTCAAAAGAGGGCAGGTTCAATAATCGCATTTCCTGGAGTCATGAGGCAGCCAACTGAGAAGTCTTTCTCTAATGCCACACGCGACTCGCCGAAACTCGACAAACAATAGTCATACTCGTGGCGTAACATCAGTGGGTCCCGAAATAGTTCTGAAGTCCATTTCTTTCAGTTTGTTATCGTGTAAAATTTTTAGTTACCGTTGATGAAGGTTGCGTTGTATAATTTCACAAACATTTTGCCGCAATTTTTTCCCGTTCTGGTACGTTAAAACATTATACATGCCATTCAATTTTGTAAATTTCCACACACTATAAAGATGAAAATTATACGGCACAGTGATTAAAATTTTATGATATAGAAAGTAGAGTTTCATATTTACTTCATCAGCTGATCAAAAAACATTCGGATTTGCGATGGAGTTACTTTATTAAAAACAACAAGAATTCCTTGAGCAGAACTGAAAAATAAACCCGAAAAAGCTTTTGAATGCAATTAGAGAAGTGAGTACCAGAGTAAAAAATTTTTCACTAAATCACGTGAACTCAAATGAGCTGAAGCGGGAAAAACACGGTCAATGTTATTCCATCTGTTCACTCGTCATGTGTGCTCTTGGTTTTTACATCATCAAAAATTAAGGCTGATATCAGACGACGTTAATTTCATTCTGAAAAAACTACCGGAGAAATTCACAATTCACTACCAGGCATGTTAGTGATTCAACAGCAAACTAAAAGATCGAAGAGGCAATTATTACTGCATTGTATTCTCCCCGAAGTTCAAAATTCGTCTCACATCCTGGGCGAGCTCAATTCTTCTGGATCTCATTGAGGCCGATCAATGCTGAGTATTTTTGTTGCAGTCTGTTCATCGATCAGATGCCGTACAGCTACAAAGAACGCATTTCCTGCAGAAATAATGCGTTTGAACTGCCGAATCCGCTCTAACATTTTTTTTTGCGATATCATTGTCGTTGATCAACTATCACGCGACTTTGGTGCGCCAACAATCGCATTTGAAGGTTTTTGTTGTTCACGTTAGCTAGAGACCACCGCACCACGAGGGAATGGCTGTCACGGATCATTATACTGCGTATAATAATAATAATTTTGCGGAAACATTATACTGCGTATAATATTGCAGCGCTGCTGGACAATGTACATGATATGACATACACGGTTTAGGTTCTATTTTCACTTGTGTATCCGTGCTGACAAACATTAGGCCTTTATTTTCAAGTCAGACATGCATTTTATTCATCACAACTGTTTCTAAAGAACAGAGAAAACGCATCTTAGAAGACGTACGCAGACTATAGTCCACGCTTGAACGGATGCGATACACAGATCCATGTTTGCTACTAAATATGATCGTTTACATGTCGGTTTTTCTTTATATCTTGAGAAATAATTTCCTCAAAATCCCACAATTAGTAATAATATGCTACATGAAGTTATAATACGTAATGCTCAAATGTTATTATCAGCATCCTACAGTCGATTATTATCAGTTAGTTTAAGCCTCCCTATCCTGCAGTCCAGACTCTCCATCCGGAGATACTTAGTCCGAAAGATAAACGGCACGACCTTTCATTAAAATATACAGCCGCTGTGTACAAACATAACTCGAACATAAATTCGTCTGTTTCCTCTTCCGTGAGCGACTTTGATGAGTTGCACTTAATCTGAACAACAAATTTTTAAGCGAGCCATATCACGTTGAAATAATTTGAACGATAGCAACACTCGAACACAAGGGAAACTGCGATTTGACGTCCTAGGTATAATTACGAGGGTTGGGCCTCCACCTCTGACCCTGAACGACTATAAACTGCGACAATGAACTCCCAGACGACGCCTATGAACTACCGGACGACAACCATGAACTGCCAGACGACAACCATGAACTGCCAGACGACGGCCATGAACTGCCAGACTACGACAATGAACTCTCAGACGACGGCTATAAACTGCCAAACGACGCTTGTGAACTACTGGACGACGACCACGAACTGCCAGACTACGCCTATGAACTGCCAGACGACGACTATGAACTGCTAGACGACGACCATGAACTGCCAGACGACAGCTATGAACTACCAGACCGCGGCATCGCGTAACCTCCGATGACGCACTGAGGCGAAATTATCCATCGACGAAAACGAAGCCGGACGCCGCAGATCGATTACATAGTAATGATTATAGATCGTACTTTGTCTCTACTGGCCAGCCCTCTGAATTAGATCTTTCAAGCCCCAGTTCATTAAATGCTAAGGAACGCACTGTGAACAATTATTTTAACATGAAACATGTTATCAAAATCACTCAAGCCTATAGCAAATTTGTTCGTAGTAGGATATAAAGCGGAATCGAAATTGAATTAGTAAATTTCTCTCAATGTATATCAACATTCATACATCTTATAAGTGATTTGACGGGAATGAATTAGTCAAAAGGTCGATACGCGAATGGAAGAATCAAATACTTTTACCGACCAGCCGCAGAAGCTTAGTAGAGACACTTTGACCAAGGTATTCGGAATTGATATAATTATTATGCAATACTTACCTTGGATTTAAATTTGAAGTGTATCTTTTCGTGGAATTCATCGAACGTACACGTTAAAAAAAAGTGTTTCATTTTACGAGCATGACTGCCATGATCGAAGTGAACGAATAAAACTTTAGGGAGCATCTTGTTTAACACAAAGCAACAGAGAATAATTCTGTTAGTTAAAACTCCAATCCGTCAATTGGTTTTAATTATACCATGAAATGTCATAGTTAAATTGATTATAGGATCAATGACTTTCGTGAAACGAACATCGGCATCTACGGATGCTTTATTTCCAATTCAAGCCTGATACAAATCACCTTGTACATAGGTTTTTCAAATGCCTTATAACTAACACCAGGACGCTTTACCCCGGTCAAGACCGGTACCCATTTCAGACACCTGGGTAGAGTGGGGTATTGTGCTTAGATTTTTTTTTTCTCCTATACCCAACGAAAATAATCGCCACCAGCGCCGGGACTCGAACCCTCGTTGCCCTCACGGAGGCAGTTCCTAAAGCCACACGGCTATGACGAGCAAGAGAAAAAGAAAAGGAAATTTGTTTTTAACCTTTCTGCACTCACTGTTTACCGAGAATAATTCGAAAACATATTTCTCTTCGGACGGAAGTAATAAACGTTAAAACTTATAAGGCAGTGTAGAACTGCTGAGTAAGTGTTTATTAGATACCGCATAGGACCAGCAGGTATAATTCAGCAAATGCATAAGCGAATTTTATGTGGTATGTACTAGTTCGAAGTCACACACTTCGAATTTCGTATTTCATGACCCGGTAGCAATGTAGTCTTGGCGTAGGCAGAACATCGGTCTTTGAGAGGTAGAGTTAAGGGTACCATCCGGGATTTTGACCATTTTCCGTCAGATTCACTTGAAAATTGGTCAGTATATGTATTTTTTGAAAGTAAACCTTATTTACTCAGGTCATTTTTTCGATTTAGGCCAAATTATTTTTTGTTTTCAATAAAAAAGAGTTTTTTGAAACATTTTCATGTATATTTCAAGAAGTATCTCCTCATTGAATATTGATGCTAGAACAAAACCAAAGACAGTTTTAGAATCCTTGGAACATTTCTAACAAAAGTTATCGACTCAATTTGTACATTTTGAAAAAAAATTTTTGTGAAATGCGAAACTTTATAGTAACATTTCAAACAATTATTTTTTGAGTTTGGATCCATTTAAATTTTTTGGTTTGTCACATTTGAATAATTAAGCCGATATCTTTTGTTAGAAATGTTCCAAGGATTCTTAAACTGTCTTTGGTTTTGTTCTAGCATCAAAACTCAATGAGGAGATACAATTTGAATGGTAGTAATGTATTATTATTCAGGAGAGCCCAAAAACAAAATATACTATTGAATTGCAATATCACTGACAATTTATGTCCATGAATGCAGTTTCTTTGATTTATTTCTATGTGCAAATAATGTGCAATTTTAATTGTAAATTTCAATGTAACATAAGAAATATCGTGCATAAAAACAAATCGACATATATTTTATTTGAGTACTCACCATGTACCTCATTTATATAGGCCCGGGATTTTCAACTTTGTTTGTCCGATTCGCTTGAAAATTGGTCAGAATATGTATTTTTTGAAAGTAAACCTTTTTGTACCTGCCATTTTTTCGATTTAGGCCTTATTTTATTTTTTTTTTTAATAAAAATGAGTCGTTTTATTCACTTTTATGTATATTTCAAGACGTATCTCCTCATTGAATTTTGATGCTAGAACAAAACCAAAGACAGTTTTAGAATCCTTGGAACAATTCTAACAAAATTATTCGATTCAATTATTCAAATGTGGCAAACCAAAAAATTTATATGGATCCAAAACCCAAAAATGATGGTTTGAGATATTAGATTAGATTATTAGTTAGTTTAAGCCTCCCTATCCGCTACAAAGGCGATCCAAAGAGAGGAAGGAGGAAGGCACCATTTAGTATGAAGTTTAGGGAACGTGGAATCTATGTAGAAAGGGCATAGAAACAGTAAGATGAGAAAGAAGTTTATGAAACAAGATCAAAGTTGAAGAAGAAAGTAGTAGGTGTTGAAAAAACAGGACAGCAGTGAACCGAAAAAAGATGGTCCGTAACAGAACAAAGACCTATTTTATTTCAACAAAAAGGAAGCCTACCTAACCCTTAGCTCGGATCCTAACATAGCCCCCTGGGAGCGCTAATTCCCATAGATACAACAGTTGTATCCCCCTGAGGGGGTTTGAGATATTATAAAGTTTCGCATTTCACAAAAGCTTTTTTCAAAATGTTCAAATTGAATCAAATTACTTTGTTAGAAATGTTCTAAGAATTCTAAAACTGTCTTTGGTTTTGTTCTAGCATCAAAATTCGATGAGTAGTTACGATTTGAATGGATCCTTTTCCGACACAACAAAGAAACATACTCAATTTTTTATGATTTCGTCCCCCTTTTGGACCCCCTGGGGGGGAGGGGGTTCGGATGTCCGTAGCGCCATAATATTTCATGGCACAATAACAAATACCCTAAGAATCCTTTTTCGACAAAAAAGAAACATACCCAATTTTTCATGATTTCGGCCCCCTTTTGGACCCCCCCTGGGGGGGTTCTGGTGTCCGTAGCGCCATAATATTTCATGGCACAATAACCCATACCATAAGGATCCCTTTTCGACCAAAAAAAACATACTCATTTATGATTTTGGCCCCCATTTGGACCC
>JACJUY010004632.1:0-25666 GCA_014220935.1 Platorchestia sp. MABIK | reverse complement strand
CCGCTTCAACACCATATGACCTTAGGATTTTAGAGTCGTTACATATTTTTAAACGTAAACCGCCCCTCAATAATACCGATAGTTCACACCAATTGCAAATAGTAACTAAATAGCATTTTTGTCGTTTATTTTTTATGACATGTTTTTATTTTTGTTTTCGTTTTTCATGATCTGTTTTAATTATTGTCTACAACATTTTTGTATCTTCTTTTATTGCAGACATAATGAATTGTACTTTTGAACTGATGATGGAGCTGGACTCCGAAACGTTTTCCAATTAAATTTGATTAATTTCTTTGGAATTTTCTTCGTTTTTAAGTTTTTAATGAAAGAGTATTAGTTTTACTTAATAATTTAAAATGAAAATTTACCATTGATTACTAAAATAATTTACGTAGAAAAAATTACTGATGAAACTGAGATTTTTTAATTCATGTCGCAAATGTGTGCTTAGGCCAGCTGATTTTTTCATGCTTCAAATTCCTAGATAGAGGCTGATTCAAAATTTTGATATCATGCACACAGAAAACTAGTAAATTCACAACTGAGTATCTTTAATCTTGTGCTAAACATTAGACATCAGGTGTCCAGCGCTGAAGTGTTTTTTTTTCGAAAAATTTCACCAATTATTGTAATAAATATGCTGCCGTAATAAATTTCAAGTTAATAAAAATCCACGATCCATACACATTTCCCCCAACAATTGCATTGGCAGAAATTACCACAAAATATAGCAAATTGATTTCAATTTTGCTAGAGCTCTTCATTGAGAAGATCGCATTTTGCAAGCGTATTTCCTAGGATTCATTCTTGACTGAACAGAATTGTGTTCTACTCCTGGAAATACCTGCGCACATTAGCGTGAGCGCTCATACCTACTCAAGCCTTCTCGAGCAGTAAAACATGCTCAAGCCTGCCTGGGTAGTCATGCCGGCTACGAGTCTCCAAAATTGCGTCACACAGGATGGTTAATCTTACAGGTCGGTTTAATCTATGTAATAATAATAAACTCATTTAACGACAGCTTCGGTCATAGACTATTTAGCTGTCGCTTTGGCGATTTTGCCAAAGTTAATAACGTATTTGGAGTTTTTTCAACATTTCACAAGTTTTCCGAATGTTAAACAGCGAGCGCCATAATTCAGAGATCTGTTTGGGCCCTTTTATTTTGGGTTAGTTTACTTTACGTGACATGTACTATAAATGAGCAGGTAGACATCACAATACACGAGCGAGTGCAGGGTATTTCAGTACTGTAGCCCCATACCACATACAGGTTTGCTAGTAATTCAACTGCCAAGACCACACTGCATGGTAAGTTTCAAACTCTCAACATCAACCTTCACATTCCCTCAACAGAGAAAACTAATCTATAGTTACATTGGTGACACACAGTTTTCAATTCAAAATATGGCCCAAGCCACCATGAAATTTTATTCAACCCTTACACCACCACTATTTCCATAAGCGTCACAAATTATCTCAACTTGAAAATTACCCACACCAGGCAACATTCGGACATTTCGGGCAGCCAAACCCCGTAGGGGGTTTCAGCTGCCCACCCATTTATGGCCGAGCGCCTTACCCACGTTGAAACCCCCGAGGTACAAACGCAGTGCGCCCGGCCAAATTGCGGTTTTATCGTCAACACCCAAATAGAGATGCTGATTCCTGTAGTAACAAAACATGTACCGCATAATTCCAAGCACATATCTTGACCGGATGATGAGATTTACAGGTTTGCATACACATTGATGGCCTTAACATATTCTAGCACTCTTCCTACTGGGCCACCATCCTTCAACAAGTCACCGACGCTCCTGCCACCGACATTTCCGCAGAGAATACTTCTTGGTTGCTGCAGAGCAGGACATGTCTCAATTACATGTTTTATCGTCAGCACCGCATCTCGGCACCATCCGCATATGGGTCTCTGGCCCAGGGATTCAGGGTTTAACAAATAGTTATGGGTGAGGGCGGTATGTTGCAATCGAAGTCTATTAATTATGACCTCTTCTTGGCGTTTCAACTTCTGCAGGCTTACTTTCCACCTTCCAGGACTGCTCTTCATCTCTCTCAAAGCGCTTTGGTTTCGCTGCCACTCCTCATTCCATACGTTCTTCTTCTTATCAACGGGAACCAATCTTTGTAAGGAATGAGGGCACATTCTGACGGTCTCATTGCTGCTTCTTTTGCTGCTCTGTCCGCACACTCATTCCCGCTTATCCCCACGTGGGCAGGTACCCAGCTGATGATGATGTGCTTCCCTTCCAAGATGATTCGATGCATATCCAAAAAAATTCTATTGAGAAGTTGGTTGTCATCGGTATTATTGTCGATGGCCTGTATACAGCTCAAAGAATCGCTAAAGACTACAAAGTTATCAAATTGTGTTTCGTTTATTATGCTGACTGCCAGTTTTATTGTATGAAGTTCTGCTGTCATGACACTTGAGACCATCGGTAGTGATATCCTTTTTATGATGTTGCCCATCACCGCCGCTGCACCTACCCCCGTCTGAGACTTCGAGCCGTCCGTGAAGATGAACTTGCAGTTACTATATTTTACTCGCTGTATCCTCATGCACGTGTCTCATGAGTGCTGGAGTTACCTCATCCTTTCTCAGCTTCACTATATTTTCCGCGATGGTAGGCCGCTTCTGAACCCATGAATACGTTCCTGGAGTGAAGTATGGCTGGACTGGTTGTGTTGGAATATTGTACTGATTTATGGTTTGGCGGAGTTTCATGACAGATTTCGATGAGCGCTCACGGCTGCTAAAGAACAATGCTAAGTTTGAGTTGTGAACACACCGGTAGGCAGGGTTGAGGAAGTGGCATTTAAGTTTGAAATAATACCGAAGAAGTTGTTCTTTTCTTCTGAATTCTAGCTTAGGTTCATTGGCGAGGATGTTCAAATTTTGTACAGGCGTAGTCATGAAGGCTCCAGTGCTGATGCGCATGGCCTCATTCGCGATGACATCGAGCTCTTTCAATGCTGTTGCGTTGGCCGATCCGTAAACTATGCAACCATAATCAATCTTTGGGCGGATTAAGGATCTGTATAGTTTCATGAGGATTTCTTGATCTGCTCCCCATGTATAGGAGGATACTGATTTCATTAGATTCAGATCATTTTTACATTTAGCTTTTGTTTTTTGGATTTGTTGGGTCCAATTAAGTTTTCTGTCCCATTCCAGTCCCAGGAATTTTGAGTTTTCAACGTTTGGTATAATGTGGTTTTCCAGTTTCAGTGTTGGTAGAAATACTGGTTCGTTTCCTTTATAGAATTGTATGGCTGTTGTTTTGGAGGTTGAGAATCTGAAGCCGTTATGTTTAGCCCATCGGGTCACTCGGTTGATGGTTGCTTGCAGTATTTCTTGAACCCTAGATGCACTGTGATCAGCAAAGGCGATGAGCAGGTCGTCCACAAATAATGACGCAAACACTTCCTCAGGAATTTCTTCTGCCAACGAATTGATTTTCATAGCAAAGAGGGTGACACTCAACGTACTGCCCTGTGGTGTACCATTCGCCAGTTCTTTAAAAGAAGACAGTTGATGCTCCACTCTTACTTGAAATGAGCGATTTCTTAGAAATTCCCTAATGAAGTTCGGCAACCTTCCTTTCAAGCCTGCAGCCGCCAAATCCATCATAATACCATGACGCCATGTCATGTCGTAGGCTTTTTCTAGGTCAAAGAAGACCGCCATTACAAATTTCCCTGCGGTGAGCGATTGTCGGATGTAGGTGTCAAATCTGATGAGATGGTCGATTGTAGCACGGTGCCTTCTGAAGCCACACTGTATGTCTGCAAATAGTTTGTTGATTTCCAGATATTCTATTAATCTTCGGTTTATCATCTTTTCATACGTCTTGCATACACAACTTGTCAGCGAGATGGGCCTGTAATTCTTGGGATCTGTGTGGTCTTTGCCAGGCTTAGGAATAGGCACTATGATAGCTTGCTTTCATGGCTGGTAAATGTATTCGTCCATCCATATTTTATTGTAACTATTCAGCAGGTATTGATGAGCGTTGTCTGGCAGATTTTTAATCATAAGGTTACTAATAGCATCTGGTCCTGGGGCTGTATTTCTGTTACTCTTAATTGCTGACAAAAGTTCTTCGAGGGTGAAGGGGCTATTGTAAGGTTCTTCGTTGTTGCTTGTCAGGTCCACTGGTATCTGTTCACTCTGTTGCTTCTACAGACGGAACTCGTTAGTATAGTTCTCATCGCTAAAAATGTGGGCGAAGGTTTGTGCTCATTTCTCCGCAATGGTTGATACTGTTGAAAAATGTTCGTTTCCTTCTTTCCATATTTTAATTTGACTCTTGGTTCTGCCACGAATTCTGTTCACCTTTTCCCAAATATGACTGCTTGGTGTGGTTGCGTTGAGAGATGACACATACTCGCGCCAGCTATTCTGTTTCGCTTCTCTGAAGGTACGTGTTGCCACCGCTCTCGCCCTTTTCCATTTCAGCTTGTCTTCTAGCGCATTCGTCCGCTTGTAGTTCCTGTAACACTTCTCGCGCTCTCGCCACACTCTCCTGCACTCAGTAGTCCACCAAGGCTTTGCATAGTGTCGTCGCGTCTTGTACTGCGGAATCCATTTATCTGCCATGGACCTGAATCTCATGTAGAGTTCCTCGACTGCTGCTTCAGGGTCTCCTGGCAGTTCCTGCTGGTGTACTTCTCTCCATACAGAGTCATTCCGGTATTCCTTCCAATTACCCTTCCTGAAGTTCCACCCCACCGTTTCATTTCTCCCGTCACCCTGCTGTACAGTTATTAACCAAATAATAGGATAGTGATCACTGCTGAATACTGAGGACAATACTGTAAAATTTACGTCGGGTGTTATGTCAGGGGAGGTTAGCGTAAGATCGATCACTGAGCCAGATATGTGTTGCTGAGTTGTCATTTATGATGTTGAGATTAGTCTTGGTGAGGGCATTCTGCAGCAAACGGCCTCAGCGGTCTGTTGTCTTGTTTCCCCAATCGGTGTGATGGGCATTGAAGTCCCCCATCACCACAACCGGCTTGGGTAGTGCGTTCAGGGTGTCAGAGAGTTCTTGTAGGTCAATATTTACTCCTGGTGGTGAGTATACAGATGCAATTGTTATAATTTTATACTGCGTCAGATGAATTCTTGCTCCAATGATCTGAAGCGACGACTGAATCTCAATTTCTTGGGTCGGTACTGAAGAATAAATATATAATGCGACTCCTCCGTGATATCTATGGTTGTAATGGCCTTGTTTACTGAATCCGTTGTAGCCAGCTATTGGTGATATGTAATTATTACCATAAAATGTCTCTTGAACAGCTATAACAGCTGGTTTGTACCTGTCAATAATGTTTATCAAGTCTTCCTTTGATGAGGCCATACCTTGCAGATTCCACTGCAAGAATACTTCACCACCACTCTCCCTACTCACCGCTATTTTCCTCTAGTCGCTCCTGGTCTCCGCCGCCCGCTATCTCTGGTTTGCCCTCTTTTTGGGGAGGCTCGTCTGCAGTCTTCTCGAGAGATTCCACGCGATTTTTGTTGAGTCCTGTTCTTAGATGTAAGATTCGAGTTTCTAAGTTCTTCTTCATACATGTCTCTGTCTACTTCGCCGCTCCTGTCTACTCTTTGCTTCTGTCGATGGTATTCGTTGTCCTTCTCTATGCTCTTCTTTTCTCTTTTGGATGCCGTTGTATCTAGATGCAGGTCAACTGTTGTTGTGTAGATTCTTCCAGTGTTTGGGCTCTCACAGACCACTTCAGTCCCACCGCCACTTTCTCCATCAGCTCTCAGCCGCCCATTACTCTCCATTGTCATGTTACCAGTTGGGGTTTCAGCTCTCTGTTTGATATTTTGTTGCCCTTCTGCACCATCATCTCCTGAACGCTGGCGTTTTTTTAGTATTAGATTTTTCAGTTTCATTTGTGGTGATTCCTTTTGTGACAGCTTTGGAGTAGTTCATACTGAAGTTCGGATGACGTCTGTTGAAGATAAGTTTGGCCTGTCCTTTGGACACTCTTTCTCGGCTCTGTATCATCAGGATTTCCTCCTCCACCTTTCTCATTTGATACACTTTAGCTCCAGCTGTATGTCCTTCACCAAAGTGAAAGCACTTGGTTTCGTCGGACTCACACTTGTCAATTCCATGGCCTGCTTCACTGCACTTCAAGCATGTTTCTTCCCCTTGACAATATTTGACTCCATGTCCATACTCTTAACACTTTTTGCACATCATTGGCTTTGGTTTAATTTCATACACTTTAGTTTTGGCTTGTTCACCTGGTATGTCTATGTATTCTGGGATAGGCGATTGTCTGAAGGACAGTAGTAGGGGCTTGGCATGCACATTGGTGGGTTTTATCCAGGTTGCTTGAATTGCGTCCTGAATTCCGCATTTTTCCAGCAAACCCTTCTTGAATTCCTCAAAATTATTCATGTCGTACTCATAGACATAGACCAAGCCTTTGTGGATTCCGATGTTGAGGTTTTCTTCTACTGAGACGGGGAACTGATCTATCTGTTTTAATTGTTTCATTCTTTGGCTCTGTGCTGCGTCGCTCACTTCTACAGTAAATACCGTATTGCTCGTTGACCTGATAGTTTTGGGTTTGCTTCCAAGGTGATTTGCGATACATTTTTCCAATAGCCAAGGGGACATATTTCGGCGGTGTGCTTCACTCATTTTGCAATCAAAGTGGGTAATATATTTGGTTGATGGCATCGCACGTTCGGCCTCTGTCACTCCTTCGTTCAGTTGCTTTGCTCTTCGCATTGTTTCCTTTTCTCTCTGCATGATTTCCAACACATTCCTCTCTTCTATTTCTCTCTTACATGCAGCACTCCCTGCTGCATGTGATTCTCCGCAGTGGTGGCATTTCTCCTGGTCTGATGTGCAGTCCTGAGTAGAGTGACCAACTCCACCGCATCTCCTGCATATCGCTGCGTTGCTGCGGCATCTTTTGGCAGTGTGTCCATACGTTTGGCAGCGGTTACACATCATAGGTTTATTGTTGAAGGGGTACACTCTAGTGTCCTGTCGTTCTCCAGGGATGTAAATATTGTAGGGCACATATTATTGTCGAAAGGTTATTAGGAAGGCTTGCGTTTCGGGGTTTCATGGTTTGATGAATGTTGCTCTTGTTACGTTTTCCACATTGTGTTCTTCTTGAAGTCCTGCTTTGAATTCCTCCACGTCTGTAATGTTGAAGTCATTGACATAAATTAGTCCAATTGTATGATTGAATCGGTCGTACTGTGTTGTCTCGCATGGCACACCTTCCACTCTCGAGAGATCAACGATCTTCTCGGCCTGTCGCTCGCTGCGCACCTCCACCACCATCATTTCCCGGTTCATGCTGAAGAGCCGCTTCACTTTTTCTCCCGTGACTGTAGTGATTTCCTCTATTATACTGAAGGGATTGACTGTTTTCTTTTCTTATGGGGCAAAGGTTATTGAGAAGTACTTGGGAAAGTACCTGTCCTCTCTCTGTTAGGTCGAAGGGAATATACCGGTGTTTCCTTTTTTGATGGGCTCCTCCGACAGTCGGTAGCTTCGGGGACGGAGGCCCCTCTGCAATTTCCATGATGTCTATTTTTTTTTTTTGTTTCCTTGCCTCAGCGCCGAGCCGAGGGCAGGAAAGGGAGGGGTCCTTGCTGGGCAAGGGCCCCGTACACTAGTACAAAAAAGACCGTCTTTTGTACACTAGTACAAAAAAGACAAAAGACCCTGATGTTAGAGGGCACCGCCCGCGTTGGTTCTAGCCAGAAGAACTAGATAAATGGAAAAATTTATAATCAATACAATCAGTTACAATATAAATTGTACACTAACGCAGCTGGCTATACTAACGGTATCACCTCGGGAAGGTGCGGGTCAGCTAGGTACAGACAAATTAGTGAAGGTACCATACAATCAATATCCTTGTCTGCTTTTGATGTTCCCTTTATCACAGTTATAATAAGTTCTATTAGATACCAATAAAACGTGGTAAAGGGAACAGTGAAAATTCCTATGTACAAGTGTACTTGCTGTTTTTCTTTCATGTGTATGGTTAAAATAAGAAACAAATTCGCTAGGTCATGATTGGAAACTAAGGTAAAATTTAAGTGTATAGTTCACATAAGAAACTATTTTATTAGGTCATGATTGGAAATTCAGGTGAAACGATCAGTACGTAAAGTATCCGTATCAGTCGTGGTGTCACATCAAGGATCTACTCTCGAGACATTACTCTTTTTTTTCCAAATTTAGGCAATCTCACAACGAATAACAACGAGAAGCTGATGTGTGGCTTGAAATGGAGGAAAACATACCAAGTGAAGTCTGGCAGAAAATATGACCATGCTATAAAAGGTGTTCGAAAACTGATGGCATGAGCTCTACCAGTTGATATTACGTCCTAAAAGAACGACTTTTCAATGAATTATTTAAAAGGAAGAAATTAAAATAAAATCATCTAGTTTTCGCTAAACCGAATCTTGAATGTCGTAGAAGGTTTCTCGAGGAATGTTTTTCCTCTCAGCTTTCTCTTTGATTTGCAACTTATAGCAACATTTGCCTACTCAAATTGTCGTCTGCCGTCAATGAACTTCGTGAAACAGATGCGACAATTAAACATAAATGAATTTTTCCCATCCCGAAATGGATATCACAACAACAACATTTCTGTTAAGCATTTTGAGTTTTAAAACCAAAGGGTGAATTTCCCTCCCTACCCTTTATTAACAGTCGTATAAATCAAAATAATCATCTTATAGGAAAAAAAATATCGTACTTTTAAATTATTTAATCCGAACTAAAACTAACAATTTATTCTCAGATAGACAAACCGTTTGAAATTGTAAATCTAATCAAGATTCATGCACACGAGCCAGTACACTAGGTAGACCTTGCCGCAATTGAACCTCAGAAAAAAGGCTATTAGGAACACAGAAGCGATACAGTTCGACCAAACTTAAGATCGGTGATAGACTAAAGACGGTTCTTTCTTAGGAAATCATATTACCACGGGGAACGAATTTACCTATTCAGTTTCATGCACTTAATTGTATGATATTAATTGTATAGTTTCATACACTCAATATCACATATTTTATACAATTAAAGAATTAATGGAGTCAATTGCACAGTGAAGGCGTTAAGGTATCAAATGGTGAGAATAGGGACGAAAAGCTTGGAAGACATGTAGGGATAAATAAAATGGTGCGTATCAAATGGTAGAATATATATACATGTATAATAATTATCACAGTAGGCAGCTTTGTGCTGTTCTAAGGAATATCGTTAGACTCAGCAACACCCTTATTTCTTATTGCTGTGGTTGCCCTACCGTACGTTTTACAGCTTAACGTCTAGCAAAATCTTTTTCTTGTCACATCCCACACTGACCTATATCGTGTTTGGTAGCTCTTTGGTCTTCTATACAACAGCTTTTTATTTTTTTATTATTATTATTTTTTTTTTTTGAGAATCATAATTGCGTGGCAAGTTACCGGCACCATACTTGGGTGACAGGCGTCCCAACTTTATGGCAAAAAAATTTGCGACAAAAGCGATTTTTGCACCCTCTAGTTATTGGCTATCAGTTCTTTAAAATTACTATTACTCGTCTCAAGCGCAGTCGATTCTTCACATCGGTCTCATTTGAGTGGTTTTCCACGCACATTAAATTTTCCTCAACAGCATGTAAGTGGTCACCCAGCCCACATTATAATGGTTATCTACGTTATGCATTTTTAACTTAGTGTAACTTCAAAGTTCATTACTTAGTGTGGTAAACTGGAGACAAAGCTCATATTTGCACCTATACAGTGCTTGCTTGCCAGGAGCATTTTAAACCTATTTAGGACAGTAAAATATTCACTGAGTGTAACCTTTAATGGTTTGCTTACATTGTTCATCCTAGTTTTGTGATCTTTCAAGTAGAAATTATGAGCAGCAGAAAAGTTCCGCAGAACAGAATTTACAGGAAGATAGCAGATTCACCTATGCTGTGCTTGCTGGCTAGCTGCACTTTTCCGATGTTTTAACAAAGCAATGAAACATCTCGGAGGCCCCACTTTCTCACTGTTCAACTACCGTTGAGCAGTTTACGTAAACGATGCCTACTGGCTTATCGTAACCCGAATTTTCCCTGGGCTGTATAATTCTTACACAGCTTGCACTCCTACAATTCTCCTGTACTTGGTTAACAAACCTCATGTTCCATCATAAATTGGGCTCGAGAACATCCAGCTGATATTTCAAGCACAGTACTTGCGTTGCACGCAGTAGAGCTCTCTTCGCCCTCTTGTCCTCTCCTTTTCAAGTTCTGAAAAAACATCAAAACGACCTTCAACAGAGACTCACATTGAAAGTACTATATTGTAATTCCTAAGTCGAGAAGACGCTAAAAAAAATTCAGGAAAGCGTGAGCTTACAGTGTACGATTTGAAGTGGATATGAACTTAGCATGTCATTAAAGAAAGGTTTAATTTTATGCGTATACTAAGTCTATAAAATTCAATATTCAAATTTAACTGAGCTCAAATCTAATACTTTGAATGGACCGTTGTGGATACTATGATCGCATTCCGCATTGCTCTGCTTCCTAGTACCGAAGTGAAATGAAGAAATTAACATTTCAGTTCAGTTACCCGAATATACAGTGCTTCGTGGGTTGAACCGATATAATGTGATGCGCATTGCACACACACAAGACATTGTCGGCTATGGAAGCTTACAATTGCATGTTTTTGGAAATACATCTTTGAAACGAGAAAATGTACCAATAATGAATTTCTTAACTAACCCAATGCATGAAGAAATGTTCAGAAAAATTAACAAAAGAAATTAAGGAGCTCTTGCTCCAACTTATAAGACTGCTCACTAAAGTATGGACAAATACAATACATATGAGAAATATTTCGATTGCGAAGCTGTGAAGAAGAGTGAATATTTGGTAGAAATTTACCAATTAACCAAGAAATTTTGCCTGTAAAAAAATCATTTGAAATGAAAAGGACCATGAGCTTACGAAGATCTTCATAATTGAAACATTCTCTGTGAGCACGTGAAATTAAAGTATATAAACTATTCATTTTGTTTGGTTTAAACACTAATTAAAAAAGTAAATCTAGACTGATGAAAGTTTGTTTTTGATAAACAGAGGGTAAACAATTTATCATTAGACCTTTCCACACAGCAAAAAATTCAAGCGATTTTTTGTTGTGACTCACGGGTGCTTTTATATTAAAATATCAGGCATTCGAATACTGATGAAACAGAAGCATACAAATTGCAAATATAAAAAAGAAAGAAGGTACCCTCAACGTCACTCATCTACAAAATGAGCTTGCGCTCGAAACACTTGAACTAATAATTTTTACGATTTATCTACGCTGTATCATTTCTTATCGATTTGCAGCACAAGCAAAACATAACTGATCGTTTACTTCTCTCTCGAAGGTACAAAGAGACGACGAGTCTCTACCCGAACCAACGAGTCTCACCAACGATTTCATTGCCATCGTCACCTGCAGCTACAGACCAATGAATAGCAAATATTTTACAGGCCTGTCCATCTCTGTCTGCCAGTCCTCATGTTCACTAACACATCACTTAAGCCCCAAGAATTTACTTATAGGAAATAATTCACTTCTAACCTTGATAACCTAAGCCCTACAAATTGTGCGACATGGACGGTATCAATGAAAAAAAAGCTCGATAACCAGTATCTAAAGTGAGGGAACAGAAAATGAACACATTACGAAACTTATAACAGCAATGCCATTACTTTTATACATTACCTGTACATTGCTTTATCGCTCAGGAGCATTCCAACTTCCGAGGTAACCTACATGATGCATGTCATCCAAGCATTTTTGATGATTCCTTCCAATTTGGCTACTTATATCTTACTACGATGGTATTTAGATGGTCTAGAGTGGAGAAACGAGGGAGAGATCGGTGTGAGACTTCGATGTAATCTTCTAAAAATAAAAGACAGCAGAGAATCCGAGATAGTGGAGGTTGGTCGAGAGAAGAGGATGCCTGTTACAGGAAAATCAAGGGACGGAGCATCACTTTTGAGAAAACATGGGAGGCTGTGTGCTTGATTAACACGTTAGAAGGGCGAGTTAAACTGAAGTTCAATATCCAGCTCAAATTAAGAGTCAGTTTTAGAGATCAATTTTGAAAATAATGAACATTAAATAGATTGCGCCTTTATTTAGTTTACGTTAAGTGTTTATGAAAATTGTGTCAATGACTGCAGAGATTCCTGAGATGCAGTTTGGAGCACAGCTCTAGGCCACGATGAGTGGCCGCCTCGGTCAGCAGCATTATGAAAATTCCCTCATTGACCACTGGTGGGTCACGTCTCACTGAAAGTGCTAGTGTGAAGAAGAGGCCAAGTGGCATGAGGAACTCTTGAGGAGAGAAGCTGCAGCTATGATGAAATGGTTGGTTCCTTCGGTGAATGTTCGTTTTGATAAGGGACGACTAGAGACTACAGCAGACAACCCCAGACGACTAGAGCAGTGCTAGTATAACTATTACTCAAAATGATGGGTGACAAACACGAACGTTTTGACTCGAAAAACATTAACATGTTGAGCGTCGCACAAAAGCTGTACGGGCCGTGCTGAGGAGTTGGATCGGCCCTGCGAAGCACAGTATGACTGGAAAAGAACAATGCAAGTCCCATAAATGACGTAGCGGTGAACGCCAAAACTTTGCTGTAAAGCAAAGTGATTCAAAGGATAGTATGGCAGAGGCAAAGGTGTATGAAGTCTCTGTGGTAGTTCACTGTGTACATACATGGATGGTATCGTAAGTGAGGGTAATGCGAGACTGCATGAGGAGCAGAAATAATAAAGAAAGTTAGGTTAATTTCAAAATGACGTTAATGTGCCCCCATGACATGACCCTAATGGTAAGGATGGAGTTACAAGAAGCTGCAAAGGAGTTAGCACAAGCACTTATGAGTAACACAGCGAATGTGATCAGATGCTAAGACACAAAGACCAAATGTCAACATTTTGTCATAATCGTCTACAATTAGCAGTACCACTCGGTCTGTCCAGAGCGACGAAACCGTCAGATTTCAACCTTAGTTTGGGACCAGATGATCTCCGCGTGGTGGCAGCCTTAGAAGTGGGATAAACATTCGATGGAGTGGAAAATACAGTTAAAATGAGCAGGGCACCTCATGCTTTGGTTTTTGTGCGTCAGCGGAAGATAAGGTGAATCAAGAAGTCTGTCGGAGAGTAAGAAAAAATAACATAGGTAGTATCTATTTTCAAACTAGTGGAGAAAGTTGCTAATCAAACAAAATAGAGGAACTGTCAGTCTAAGGAGTGCAATGATATTTAGCAGAACTCAAATGAAGATACAGAGAGCTGTTTGCTGAAATAATTGTTCTCACAGTTTCTTAGATTAGATTATTAGTTAGTTTAAGCCTCCCTATCCGCTACAAAGGCGATCCAAAGAGAGGAAGGAGGAAGGCACCATTTAGTATGGAGTTTAGGGAACGTGGAATCTACGCAGAAAGGGCATAGAAACAGTAAGATGAGAAAGAAGTTTATGAAACAAGATCAAAGTTCAAGAAGAAAGTAGTGGGTATTGAAAAAACAAGACAGCAGTGAACCGAAAAAAGTTGGTCCGTAACAGAGCAAAAACCAATGTTTTTTCAACAAAAAGGAAGCCTACCTAACCCTTAGCTCGGGCCCTCACATAGTCCCCCTGGGAGCGCTAATTCCCATAGATACAATAGTTGTATCCCCCTGAGGGGATCACAGTTTCCTATACGTTTTCAAAATATTGAATGCTAAAGTTTGAGAGCGATAGTGGGATAGTGATAGTGTGGGAAATAGTGTGTGGGAAATAAGTTGCTCGAGCAGCTTAGTAGGGTTAGCTTGTGGGATGAAGTGAGGAGTAAAGAAAGTTAAGCAAAAGCTGACGTAATGAGATAACTACTCAATTTTACAATTCATCGAGAATAGCATGGGAAATTCAGAAGAAAATGGAACTCAGATGAAAGGAACTGCAAGCATTCAGGGTGAGGGCATACAACCAATTGTAGCACCTGAGCTTCCTGATGCCATCCGATAGGTTCCTCTCTTCCGTAGCTGACGTAACCAATCGCAGCACCCGAGCTTCCTGACACCAGTCGCTGGGTTCCTCTCCTCCGTAGCTCTGACGTAACAAGTTGCAGCGTCCTGACGGCACTCGATGAGTTCCTCTGTAGCTGTGATGTCTCATCAGCTAATTCCACAGTCAAATTACGTTTGAAGTCCCCAGCTTCTGGAGTTTTCTCAGAGAATGTTTTCCCTGCAGACAACAGGCTAGATTAGATTGTAAATTGGTTCTAGCCTCCCTAACACAAAAAGGTGTTTCAAAGGTAAGAAGGAAAAGGGCACAATTTAGTTTTGTAATTAAGGAATGCGGAATCTATGCACAAAGTGTGTTCCCACACAATATTCTCTCTGCATAGAAACAGTGAGTCAGGGAAGAAGAACAGTGAGTCAGGATGAAATCAAATAAAAGCTGAAGAATCTAGAAATAGTTGTTGAGAAACAAGACAGCAATGAACAGAAAAAATATGATTCTTAATCAAGCAAGAACATTTTCTATTTCAACAAAAAGTAGGCCTAGCAACTAGTCATTCCTCTGAAAGCATACATCCAAAAATAAACATCATATCCAGCAGTAAAATACAAATTTCAAGTACAGGAATATTTATGTAACAAATGAGATTATACCATTGTGGCCGATTAACTTCTAACTCTGTCACCAAGATCTGTGACCGGTAAACTTTTCTCTCGTTTACAAAAACTGCTCCAACAGGATTTCTCGCCACATTTTTATATTGCCGACAGGCGATTCGACCGCGATTCAGTTTAATAAATTCTTACAAAGTCTTATCTTTCCCTTTCCTGTTCCATGGAAATTATGCTTTCCAATGCAGTTTAAGTGGGCCTACAATTTAAACAGTTCTGATAGTTTTTGATAATTCATTAAAACGTGGTTAAATCTACCGAAGGAATTGCATTTTACTAAATACTCTTAATACTCTAAAATGTATTTAAAAGCTAACGTTTATTAAAAACAGTTGAAAATTGTTTATTGGGGGTAAACAGGTAAAATCTGCACTTTTAAATGGTTGACGCACTGCGACTCCAAAAACACCTGGTCACTCAGGTAACTCGAGCACACGAGACTACAGCAAATTCACGGATACAGAGGCAACCCGCAGGCGCAATTGTTGACAGCACTGCCAAGACACTGGCAACCGCGCGTGTCACACATAAAACACGGCATACGAGCAGAGCGTTCAGAAGCAGCAATCCACGCACTAGTTCACGACCTGCGGGGTACTAACTTAGATCTGCCCCCTGTCTCGCTCTTTCTCTCTCTGACTGCCTCTCTCTACTGCTTGCATCAGCTCAACCTTGGCCGCCGCAGCAGTCTCAGACTACTTTTTCTGCTGGCGCTTTCAGTAGAGTGGCTAAATGCAAAATGCCTCGGTCACACCATCAATGGAATGTATAGCAAATATAAAAACTTCGAAGTGAAGCAATTTTTTGTTTTTGATTAATTATGTAGTGAAGAAGTAAATCCAGATTTGCGAACATTTTGATTACACATATATGTGTACTGAAAGTTAGTCTCAAATAATTGAACATTAAATCTTTCATTCTGAATCCATAGTCATTTATTTGGAATATCATTTTTCACATAAGTACTCAGACTGCAACTATCAAATACATGCCAATGTTAAGTCCTTCATACATTTTATCGTAGGAGGCATTTACTTTTTATCTCTCAACTTTTATGATCTCTGTTTCCAATTTGTGGTAAACTTAGAGCAAAGTAACTAAAAAAAACCTGTTTCTTTGGTCCATGAGATGAGCATTATATAACATATTATAGTATATTTACTAAAAACAAGAGCCGTTACATCCAGACATTTATGAGGCTAAAAGATGTACTTAATATATTCTTTGAATATACTGAAAATGTACCCATTTCGACCCAATCCTAGTTTTCCTCTTAAACCCCTCAGGGGAATACAACTATTGTATCATTGGGGAAAAAGCACTCCCAAGGGGAAAATGTGAGGTCCCAAGCTGTGAGTTAAGTAGGCCTTCTTTACATTTAAAAATATATTTGTTTTTTATGGATCATCATTTTTCAGTTCAATGCTGTCCTGTTTGTCAGCCCCTCTGACTACGTATCTTCTTCAACTTTTATCCGGTTTCCTTACCTTCTTTCTCACTTTACTGTTTCTACGCACACAGGATCCTGTACAAGAACACACCGTTGTTACCAGGGGGCCTCCTAAGGTTTCATTACGCACTATTGGATGTGGTTTTTGTTGTATTCTGTGAGAATATTGGTTTGCATGCTTAATTTGTGTGTTTCTTTCTGTTTGCTTCAGCCTAGATTCTTGCTGTGCTTTGAACTATTATTGTACATAAGTTAATCTTAAGCATGGAAGATCTAGCTTGCTTAAGTTCCATCTTGGGAGGTGTGTTGAATGGTTCTTCTAGCTAAGTAGCATGTTCATTCATTTTTGGAATTTTCAGTTCATCAGTTTTGGTTTCTGGTTTGATTTGCTTCTTTCATTCGTTTTTCATTGTGTCTGGAGATGTCCATTTTGATTGATTTCCTTTATTTAGAGTTAATTTTCGTTCTCTATGTTCATTTTACTTTTATAATTTGCATTTTTGATTTATTTTGATTTACTTTGCTACATGAAATTTATATGCTTCAGATTTCTGTGTTTGTTTTATTCTTTTTGTAAAGCCTGGTCATGGGAGTTGCTTGCAGTTCTTGCACTTATAAGTTACCCTCATTCTTTTCAGCCGGCAAGTCAACACCTCATGTTCATGCTCCCTATTCTTGGCTCATCTTGTCATACCTGTCTTTACATCCTCTACTATTTGCTGTGTCTCTGGATTAGTTATTTGCCATATTCTGGTTCTAAGTAAACCATAATAAACACTAAAGATTCATTTCACCAGTTTTCAAGATTCACTATACAAGATCGATGATGTATTATAGGAAATTCTCACCCCGAATCACCGTGTGCATGGATTCCCCATTCCCTTAACTCCATATTTGTCTTTGTCATGGTAAGGGAGGCGAGGCTGAAACTAATTCATTTATAAAGTTTGAAATAAATTGATCAATCTTTCTTTCAAAGAAAAACAAGTAAAATTCAGTTTATATTATTCTCAATTATTTTCTGAGTCCGAGGTATTAAAATTTGATTGAATTTTCACTGTTTTTTTTTACTTTAGTACTTATACACTAACTTATATAGAACCTAATATATATTAACATGAAGAAGATCATTCTCATTAGGATTTTTTATTTTTGATGCATTAGACCATATGAATCATTCTAAAATTAAATTTTTCTGTCTCATACCCAGGTGAGAACTCAAGTCTCATCACACAATGAATCCTTCTGAGCTGCTGCTGCTTCCTTCTGCTGGACAACAATCTCATGCAAAAGACATGTGAATCATTAGAAAACTAAACTTTTTGTCATACCTAGGTGAGAACTCAAGTTTCATCATGCAAAGAATCCTTCTCAGCTGCTGCTTCCTTCTGCTTGACATCAGGCAAGCAGCATAGCCTTTGCACTCCAGCGTCCTTCAGTCTGTGCACCTCAACCTGTGTACGCATTATGCTGCTCAAACAGGTCTTCCTGGGGAGGTGCGGTAATGTCAAACCTGAAACAAAGAAGTCATTTAGAGTCTGAGAGACAAGCTATACTTGTTCTTGCCACTGATAGTTTGGCATTCTACAACAGGAAACTGTAAGAAAATTTGATACAAAAATAAGTATTTTACAATTTAATCTTAACATTAGACACAAGATTTCATCTCAGTACATATACACAAAATGATTTCATTTTGACTGTCCCACATCCAGAATAACAAACACTATAAATGACATGTACAAATAATTTTTAAAATAAAACCAGGTCAATGTTGTTAGATCTACCGTCTTTTTTATTGAACTTCCTGGTTCAAATTCCTTTAGAAAATATTTTTTTAGATGACCAAGTTTTTATGAGAATAAGCATGTTTAACAGCAACAGCTATTTTCAACAGTTATACTATGGCTTTACAAATTAAATAATTCACACTCAATTACAGCAACTAATTGAATACATTCAAATGTAACCTTTTAGTGATATACTAAATAAATGGCAAGAATCAACACCTTGAGCAGGAATTGGCAACAGCATTGGCATGCATTAAAACAATCCATTCTTATTGGCCAAATGTGAAATATTATGAAAGCAAATCCACTACTGTATAAGGCAACATTGTAATTTTGATTGTATGGTCAGGAAAATTCCTTCTGTGTTATTTATTTGTTCAATGATGCTAAATATTATTTTATGAAATCAAAACAAGGTGACAGTCTAAACATTACAATTTAGTGGACATCTCTATAGAATTTTACACATATTTCAACAAGTCTTTTCAACACCTGTAGTGCATTGCAATTGCCACATTTAGCTTTATTGAATGTCAAGAGAAGCTATTACATTTGGTACTAGAGATAACTACATCTAGTTTATGAACACTGCTCCGGTCAGCTCATAAGCAGTTTTCATAAAGTTCAATAAGTAGTAAATTTGTCACCTAAAGTTCAATAAGTAGAAAATTTGAATGTATACTACATATTTGAAATTACTTATTAATGTACCTTTATGCAATAAAATACAATCATAGTAATACCTGTTGTTAAATTATGTAATTGTAAAATTTGTAAGACTTATTTCACAAAAACTGTAGCAGACATTCCAATGGTTGTCAAATCCTACCAATGGGCAACAACCAAAGCTGGGCGTTATCGCGATACTTTATGGCGATAACGATTTCGGGTTATCAGTTATCCGATAATTTTTTTCCCAAGTTATCGATTTATCGGTATCGCCGATGCTTTTGGTTCCAAACTTTCGATAATCGATAATTTCAGTTTTTCCCGCTGGGATTCGACATGATGGGGCGGAACAAGTTCGGGACAATCACTATACGTGTAGGATGTACGTGTTATGGTGTAATAAGGTTGGCCTCTTTTGTGACCTTTTTGATCAAAAGTGTGGCCTCATGTGGACTGGGACATCTGGCAACTAATATCGTTATCGCTAGTATCGGAATTTTGCATTTATCGATTTATCGGTTATCGATTATCGGCAATAAATTTTTTGCCAATTATCGATTTTTGATTTTTGCCGATAAGGTTTTCGTTATCGATTTATCGGTTATTGCGATTACGTTTTTTCGTTATTGTGCCCACCACTGGCAACAACAAAGTTCGAATAAAAAATTGTGTGTCAACAGATAACACTGCAAAATCTAAAACATGTCACCACATGCAGTCAGACAAAAATTTACAGTCTGAATTTGGTATGTTTCGAAGAAATACTTTTACTAGCTAAATAATTTTAAAACAGGTGGTGATGAGTACCCCATACTTATTAATTATACCATTTAATGCCAGGCTCATTATCTTTGTTAGCAAGTTATTGGTGGTTGAAGAAAGAAGAAATGAAATAAGTTGACAGAATACAGAGCTTATCATAGTGTTCACTCTAAACGTGCTTAAGGGTTAACTCTTTGGCGGGGAAGTAGCCCATGCGGGATTCTTAATTTAGTATTTTTGAACATACATTGTGCAATAGTTTGATGACGTAGATGACGTGAGTTGGTTTCAACCAATGAGGGAACTCCTTTGCTATTGTTCTGGACAAGTCAGAGCTTGCTAGCCCATGTGGAGACTTTGCCAGAGCTTGAAGAAGCAAGTAGTCTCTGTTCAGGCGCGATTCGAGTCAGAAATGCGTCGAGTTGCTCCTACATACCTGTCGCCTATGCCCGCAATTACGGAGGTAAGTGTATGAAAATCTAATATACCACATAGCGAGATAAATGTGGTACAGTGTGATATGTGCGTGAAGTGTATATTGTGAAAAGAAATTGGTGTAAAATGATGATAACCAAAGTGTGAGTACCGCTCGGGACTTTTGCCCAGCTTACGGGGAACCATGTATGTCCCGCACAGGACTTTTTACCCGGCTAACGGGGAGCCATGTAAGTCCCACGCGGGACTTTTTGCCTGCTATAGGTATCTTACTTGACGACCTAAACGTTGCTTTTAATGAAGGTTATTATGAATGATTTACATGTTTTTAGATGTTTACATCATGCTGTATCATTTCAGCCTGCGTACTTCTACCCTGCTCTCAGGAGAAGCACCAAACAGCTGGCTTAGCATAAAAAAAAAAGTGCAGCCACTTCCTGGTTACCCCCCAGCTGTGATGACAGCAATATTGAGCTGGAGGATGACACTCTGGATGAAGGCTTTGACGATGACACCTTAGACCCTGACTTCTTCTCAACCTCCCAGATAATCTTTCTCTCAAAATAGCAGGTAACCAATAAAACCAATTTTTAAAAGAGCATGAGTGTTTCTTTTGGTGACATGTGCTGTGATATTGATATTTAATTTGTACGCCACAGACTTGATGAAAATGCACAATCAAACCCATGTTCTGCTGTGAGTCATTTAAAAAAGGGACCTTTAAATGGTGACAGTAATTGCATTCTGGCCATTTTTAAAAAGGCTAGTCTATCATGTAATTTAAACAGCACCAGTGTTGGTTTTGCAGTCATTTTTAAAGGGGCAAGTGTTGTATTTTGGTAGGCATGTACTTCCTCATTTCATGATTACCATGTGTATTCAGCTTGCATAACTTATCCATGACTGTTTACTTACTACATTATAATTACCTTAGTTGTTTATACAGTACTTTCTTTTTACACATTTGCTATTTATTTACCATTGTACCATTAACTTACCATGTCTCGCAGTCATTTTTTGAAGGGACAAGTGTTTTATTGTGATAGGCATGTATTTCCTCTTTCCATTATTACCATGTTTATTCAGCTTGCAGAACTTATCCATAACTGTTTACTTACCACATTGTAATTACCTTGGTTGTTCATACTTACCTTCTATGCATTCACCATTCACTTACCTCTGTACTATTTACTAACTTTTTCTATAGAACTATTTACTTACCTTTGTACTTAGTTTGATTGAAGAAACTTGGCATCTTTATTTTAAACAGGTGCTGCGATCAAGGTCAGGCTACAGCCAATGACAGAGGAGGACAGCAGTGACAGTGAAGATGAAGAGTAAGCAACTGGACCAGCTCTCACAAAGTCTAGGAGAGCCCAGAAAGATGTGCCCCAGAGGACGTGGAAGAAGAAGAGCATCGGTTCCCCTACAATATCTGATTTTACCCACTGTGCCCCTGATTCTCTTAGGTCACCATTTAAGAACTTTCCATGCATTTTCCTTTAAGATGGTGGTGCATGTGGCTAATATGATATCCTCTAAGCAGTTTAGGTTGATCAGGTGCAACCTGCATTTCAACAACAACAAGAACCTCCATGGCACCACTCACAGCTTCTTTGAAGCTTGCCTGCTCTTCGCTTCCCTAACCAGGCAATTCCTTATAGTGAAAGCAGCCCCCATGCAGTCTATCAAGAGGTTATTGTCCCTTATAAGAGCACCAGAGCAGAGACGCTGGATAGCACATCCAGACAAAACCGGACAAGTGTGGATATAATCTTTTCTGTAAACTAAGTAATGATGGCTTCATCCATGACATCCAGATATCCCAGCCAGGGAGAGACTACCTTCACCTGCGACCACATCATGTTCTCCCAGGTGGAGTCACCACTGCCTGTCTCAGCCAATACGTTTCTTGTGTGGGTCAAGACCATCAACAGACAGTGTGACTAAACCAAATAACTACTAAATTAAAAACTAAACCAAATTTGGTCTACGCCAATAACTACTTCACCAGCATCGAGTTGATGGAGTATCTGAAGGATTGTGTGGGTTGCCGGTACATGGGGACGGTGAAATTCTACCGTGTTGGCCATGCTTCTTCATCTCTTCGTAGAAGCCGGGCAAAATGACAAATCCTACCGAAACTTAGCAGCAGCCAGCAACCTCCACTTCCTCTTCCTGAGCTCTATGTTTTGTGCCATGATATAAAGGAAAATATTTTTGTATAATGTATGCATAAAGGAATTTATTTTTGTATATTTTTCAATTTTTTGTAAGTAAAACATGGAATTTTTTTTGGTGTTTTATTTTTAATACATTATTTTTCAAGTAATATTCATAAAATTCATTGAAGGTAGGTAACATACGATACTAACAAAATTTAGGTCAATTATAAAAAACTACAAGTGTTACATTTGGTGAATTTTTGCCACCACTACCGGGCGGGATACATATGGTTATTCCTAGACCGGGCGAAGTGTCCCGAATGGGACTGACATGGTTCACCGTGAGCCGGGCGGGTAGCCCGCACGTGCTTCTCCATTGACGGACTATAGCAAGTAATTATTGCCTCAAATGAAAATGTCTTAGATATGTATATTGTTTCTGAACCTGAAAGGAATTTTTCATTTCTCAAGTATTTCTAGGTGTGCTCGCAAAGAGTTAAGAACACGGGTCAGGCAAAGTTTCAAAAAATTATAGATTTGTGCTTCATAAACTCATATTATGGAGAATTTTTTTTTGCATATCCAACGGATAATTGGTTCTCAAGTATATGCATTGGTTTGTCTGCTAAACGGGGTAGAAGACGTGCATTAGCGTGACCATGACGCACGCCAATGGATGGGTGACCTCCCTTTTCTCTATTACGAGTCAGTTTTAAGCGTTCCAATACTGACATCAATCAAAAGGGCTTAAAGCCAGCTATAAAGCAAGCTGGTAACTGAAGGAGAGGACAATAATAGATTTTTCACTTTTTGCTCACTAAACATAGTTAATTAGATTGAAATAAACAATTTTTCTTCTATGCACTTTTGGGGGCAAATGAATATTTAATGAGTTATAGTGGTAAATTAATTACCGCAACTGTAGTGTTTGAAGCGGGAAGTAATTCATCGAGCGGGTCGGATGGCAACACTACAATGGACTCTCCCTTCCGATGCGCTTGAATGATCGAGAGCATTCCTGCCATCTAAGACGAATGTTAACATACCACTATAACTTGTTATTTTTGGGTGATAATTCCTATTGTATTATTAACTAAAAGATCCTAGAAGTGGGTTCAGGCTCCGCGGGATCGGCAAATAATAAACTACGAAGTACCCAAACGTACTCTTAACAGCTCAATTGCACAACAACTCAACCTACCGCTCTAACTCATAAAATACTCATTTGCCGCAAAAAGTGTATAGAAAAAAGGATCAATATTGATTTTAGGCCTTTCACGGAAATTAAAAATTCCGTTCCAAAGAATCACCAAAGGAACACATTTAAAAACGTTTTACTAGAATGACATTCGGCTCGCTGATGTGTTATTTTTGAGATATAACAATAATTACGTTCAGATAGGAATAACATTATTTGGTCGGTTGCTTAGTTGCCGCATTGTTGGATGACGCCCACTTTTCTGGCGGGACACGCCCACCTCTTGGCGGGACACGCCCACCTCTTGGCGGGACACGCCCACCTCTTGGCGGGACACGCCCACCTCTTGGCGGGACACGCCCACCTCTTGGCGGGAAAACGAACAGAGACGGTTTGGGTAAGTTAAGGTAAGCTATTTTAGGTTGATTTATGTTATTTTATATTAGTTTATTCAACAAACCTGCCATAACCTCACCCATCGTTACGTCAATACCGTATTACAGCATATTTACGTGTCCGTTCCTTCACTTTTATATACGACGTCCTTATAACTACAAAGTTGAATAACTCGAAAATAACGCATCAGCGAGCAGAATGTCATTCATGTAGAACGTTTTTAAATATGTTCCTTTAGTGATACGTTGGAACGGAATTTTTAATTTCCGTGAAAGGCCTAAAATCAATATTGACCAAAACAAGTAGTTTATTTCAATGTTATTACCGTGATTCAAGCAACAAAAATTTGAAAATTGATTGGTGGCTTTTTATTCGAGCGCATTCAGCATCAAAGACGAAAATTAACATACCACTACAACTTGTGTTAAATACTCATTTACCCCAAAAAGTGCATAGAAGAAAAGTTGTTTATTTAGATCTAATTAACTATGTTTAGGCAGCAAAAATTGGAAATCAATTATTGTGTAACAAATACCAGCAAGCTAGTTAATTTAAGAAAAGACTTAGTGGGGGAAAAAAAGAAATTTTTTTGAAAAATGGCAGTCCAGAAAACTTACATGTTTGGCATTTTGATATAGATCCTTTCCCACAGTTTCATATATGTTGATTGATAGCACTCAATAATGCTGCATGAGCTCTAGAGTTTATTTTAGAAATAAATTAGTTCGAAAATTTTGAAAAAAAAAAAAAAAAATTCAGAAAAACTTGCACTTTTGACCTTTGAAATAGCCCAGTTTCCAGTTTTAACGGTACAAGAATGGTAAACATATCAATCAAAAGCAGTTAAAACAATCTAAAGAGGCGCTAGTATGGATTTTGGAAATTCAATTCACATTGAAAATTACTTGCCAAATAATTTGAAAATTTAAAAAAAGTGATGGATTTTTTGGAAAAAATTCTTAAACCGAGTCAAAATTTCAAAAAACTGGCTCAGTAAGACAAAAAACCATCTCAGTAAGACAATAAGCGATCTACAAATTTTTTTTCGAATTCTGCGATTTCAAAATTGTAAAATCTGGGTTATTTTTATTGCGACACCCATTTTTTCGGTAAAAAAAATCCTTTTTCTGATAAATATACGTAAAAACACAAGAGTTTAAAATCAATAGTTGCATCATTTTACATCTATGATGAAAATCTCAGAAAAATCCGTCGAGAACTGACGGACTTTTTTTTTTGCCTGAACCATGTCCTTAAACCAGCGCGCAAGCCACAACGGAATACAAAGTAAAGTATTTGTAGTCGAAGAAACCTGTGCAAGTAACTGTTAAAAATTAGAATCATGCGATGCAGAAAGCATAGGATAAATTTAATGAAATATCAATTCTACATCAGTTAACACTCATCAGCAAAGCGTAGCAGTGTCTACCAAACAGTTCCGCGTCAGTCGTCGTCACCTTCGAGCTTCACCAAACAACTTTCTCCTTGACCTTGAGTCTGCTGTGTCAATCACAGGTGTATGGTATAGACAGGTATCCTTAAGCGAATCCTGGGTCTTCAAGAGACGTCGAGGAACAATCACATTCATTTTGCCCTCTGAAAAGTACGTATTGGATTGTCAGTGTATTACTCCTCACACGACATCAAGGAATAGTTGCTTTTCCTTTTAGTTCTAGGCACTTACGTTTTCTCTTGCATTTTGCATCTGAAATCTTCAACGGTGCATTTATTTAAACAATTTAAACAATTTATTTACCACAGGTGATACAGAGGTAGAATGTTTTTTAAATCTAGTACAATGGTCAAATTTGAGTATAGCTACCTGTGGGCCCGAATAAGTTCAGCGACTTCTGCAGCCCACGATCAACGTTATTCTAAGTCATACAATAATCCGCTAATAATGATGAGAATAATGTTTAACCTAAAATCACTTGACCTAGTTTCGCATTAGACTGATCAATGAGATTGTCGCAAATCCAGCCTTGCTCCTTACCAGAGTCCCGTGCAAAACAATCTATATCTTGCACATTT
>JACJUY010004631.1:58137-69070 GCA_014220935.1 Platorchestia sp. MABIK | reverse complement strand
TCTCCTCACACCCACAAAACAATCTCCTTACACCCGCAACACAGGCAATCTCCTCACACCCGCAACAAAGGCAATCTCCTCACACCCGCAACATAGGCAATCTCCTCACACCCGCAACACAGGCAATCTCCTCACACCCACAAAACAATCTCCCCAAACCCACAACACAGGCAATCTCCTCACACCCGCAACACAGCTAGGCAGCCCGCGCTCTCCAAACAATTTCCTGTTCACATTTCGGATTAAGCTAAGCCAGTCATCACGGCATCGCAGCTCAGGTGCTGATGCAGCTCCCGCAGATTAAATTTACAGTACCCGCTCGGCTGACATTAAGAATAATTCAATATCTGCTATCGAATATTAGGTTGCCGGCTGGAATGCCTGAGCGAGGTCACTATTGGAGCGGGACTGTGGTGTAATGCTGCTTTGTGTAGCGGGTGTCAAAACTTCGGATGCTTTTGACTTAATTTTGAAGCACCAGATGGCGCAGCAGGTTAGATTTTAAGGGGGTTCAAGTCACCATGCCCACAAAAATGTGTTCCCATGATTGAGAATAGGAAGCTTCCATTTAGTGTTGATTTTAGGGAATGAGGTACCTAAATACAAGGTGTGTTCCCGCTCAACATGCCCTGCGCGTTGAAACAGCGAGTTTAAAAGAAAGTGCATAAAGGTTGGTGGTGAGAGTTGAAGATCTTATTTATCGGGCTGAAAAAAGGACAGCGCGTTGAACCGAAAAAAGATGATCAATAACATAGTAAAAAACCAGTTCTATTTCAACAAAAAGAAGGCCTACCTAACCTTGAGTTCGGTCGCTCCTTCCCATGGGAGCGTTAATTCCCATAGATACAATATCGAATTCCCTTGAGGAGGATGGCCGCAATAACGTTGTAATGAAGCACATGTAAATGTACTTTGCAGTTTATAATTAAATAAAGTTTTTCAGCCTGGGCAACTCGGCGTGTTTCCATCAAAACCGTTATTGAAATGATGAAATATGTTTAAAAGGTTTGAAATAGTACTATGTTGTCAAAGTTTAACGTTTTTCCTGTTAAGGGACGGTGGTCACTGAGAGGATTTTCATTATGCTGCTGACCCAACCTTCAGTCACCAACGCAATTTTTATTAAATACTGAATGCAAGTTGGAAGAAGGCACGATCCAGTTAGTTTGCTTCTATCAAAATTGCTTACTACAACTGACTTCATATTAGAATAAAATACTGATCTTCAGTTAACCCATCGCAACTTATGCGTTAAAATACTTTCACATGATGGATAAAAAATTGTAATACCGGATATTTCACTAATGAATTTAATTTAGCATGACCAAAATAAAGCTAAATAAACAATTGTATGCATGCTTTCTTTGGTTTCACTTCGCAAACTGTTTTTTGTAGGATGCAACTGTACAAAATTGTAAAGGTCCACAAAGGTCCACATTTTCAACTGAATTTGTTTCAACTGTCGTCGGGGACGAATGTATATTTTCCAATAGTTATTCTTCTCGTGGGCCAAGCGCGTATCTAGTATACGAAAGATAATTTTTTATTCATTTAAAGTTACAAGGAGGTAACAAAGTATATTCCAATTGCTAAAAAACCTGGAATTTCACCTACAAGCTTTCATTGCATTTAATATTCACAATTCCGCACATATACTCTAATTTATTTTAATGGTGAACAAACTCATTCTTGATGTTTTTCGCGGGCGAAATAAAAGCTGAGGGAGTATAGAAGATTAGGAGTTTCCATAAGCTTCAACTTTAGAGAAATTATTAATTCAATTATTCTATTATCCCAAATGGCCGACGTGCACTGGGATATTGAGCTCAGAATTAACTCTCCCAGGAAATGTCGCCTTGCGTCGTCTTACTTTTGAGTAAAGAAGCACAGTTCGTGCAATGCTCAAAAAAAATGTCTTATCTTATTCACAAGAAGTGTAATGGTTCAAAGGTTTTGTAACATTGTATGAATTATAATTATCAAGAAACGCTTGAAGAGAGCGAACAGTAACTTTCCAATTAAAGTTACACTATTTTCAACGGTCAATATTGTGAAATGTATAAAATTCACTTAACGACGATCCCTATTTCACTATTTTTCTCCGATCCCCGTTGTCTGTTACAAGCAACCAACCAATTAGCAAAATTGTTGTAGCATTCCAGTTGAGTCTGTGACAAGATAATAGCTGAATGAACAGGTTCTACGACTGCAACTTAATTATTTTATTGCAATGAAATATTTATGACGAATACTTCAGTGTTGAACCAGATCAATTTTTTTTTGTTTCGATTCACTGTAACAAGTGTAAATTTTGCTCGCCGTTTTTCAAGTCCCTTCCATCATTATAATCTTGCTGTTCAGTGGTGTTCTACCAAGGAAGTTTGCCCATTAAACCTCCTTGGTCTTAATAAACTCAAGGGCTGGATTGGGTTGTCTTAATAGTCTCAAAGGTTAATGTTTGAGGACGATAATACAGTTAATTGATAATCGCAGTAGTTAAACTAAGAGGTTTCCCTATTTCTCAGGAACCCAAGGGTCAGGCGACATTTTCTTTCAGGGGTCTAATGGTTTAGTGGTCCTATTTTTCAGGGATCTAAAGATTAACCATCTCTGCTCCTAATGGGTTTAATTTCTTAGTAACCCTCTTTTCGAAGGTTTAATGGTCTGGTAACCATCCTTTTCAAAATCTGAATTACCTGACGACACTTTTTTAATCTGAAATCTAACGGTCTGATACGACTCTTTTTTTTTAAATATTTTCTGTCTTGAAGCCTCTCGTTTTCAGCAGTCTAATGGGCTAGTCGTGACCTTCATTTTAAAGGGTTCAAGGCGTGATCTTTTTTTCCACAGATCTAATAGTCTAGTGACCCTCATTTTTAGAGGCCTATTGATTTCATGGCCCATCTAGTATTTTGTCTAATGTTATGGCGGCAGTCCATCGTTTGGCGACGCTCTTTGTCAAAGGTCCAAAGTCTGGCGATCGTCCCTGTCGGTTTATGGTAACAAACCAACTTCTTAATTGCTGCTATGTCCTGTCCGTAAACTTTATATAAGCTACCCAGAAGTCGCCCAAGTTTCGACCCTGGAGAGAAACTCTGAGCTGCTTTCAATAGGCTAACGATGATAGCGGCAAAAATAATTGGAATTTGTCCGAAGGTTCTGTGTGTATTGTTTGCAGGTCCGCTATTGGCCGAGTTCTATTGCTGTTATGAAGTTTTTAATCAGAAGTTATACGTTACAATAGTATTAATTGCTGCGAGTTTTGATGTCTATGGTAAGTAGGTATGAAGACACACAAATAGATCCTAAAATCTTCAGTTAAGTCTTAATACGAGTTAGGGAAATAGTCCGCTAAACTTTATAAAACAAGTTACCACAGGATCTCTCGGTTTACTTTCTGATGGTAACATATTTATGATTCAAATTGTTCATTCATGAAATGAATATTTTTCATCAAATACTTTTTGTTGAGTACTTAGATTGAATTTTATAGTGGTTTTGAAATTTGTACAAACCTTGTCACGTTGCGTGCGCTTCACGTAGTGTAAATAAAAAATATTTGGCTTATACATTTTTGAGATTCATTAAAAATGACAACACTTTTTTCAATACAGGACTCTGAGGTACTCTGTGAAATGAAAAGCAATAACGACGATCCTCTTATTATTGTATATTTGGCTGCAGAAACTGAAAATCTGTCGATGTTTGCAATCACGGCTACGAAAGTGAGTCTCACGACCTTCCCACAGACTCAAAGGAGCGTTCTGTGGCTCCTCTAAACAACTTTGGATTGTTTCCGAAGATGTCCTCAAGTGCACCATATACTTCGGTTGCTTGTGAGGCCTGATATGAACTTCTAGCGGAATTTGTGCTCTCAAGTTTGGCAATCAACTTTGAACCTTGGCCCACCGAATTGAAACTCTCTGTTAAAATCTTCTGGAACGTCAGAGGATTTTCTTCGTGTCTAACTGAGCTAAAGTTGCACACTCTTTCTCTTCGTCAATAATTCACAATAGGAAACGTTCTTTTGTCTCCCTCAGTCGAGACTTCCGGACTTTTTTGAAAAAGTCCTAAGAACAGAAACAGGATCGACCCATTCTTGAAGTGAATTAGATTTTTCCTCTACTTCGTCGTGAGTATTCAACTTTGTTTTTGTGATAATTGGAGAAATGGATTGAAATCTTATCGAATATTTAGTGTTTATTTTTGCTTTTCAAATGAAGACCGACCCGCATTACACGTGAATGTAGTCAAGAAAAAAGTAAAAATTAAAGTTCCAGATTAAAATAAAAAGCATTGCTTCACATGATATAATACCAGGACTTAGAACTAAATCCTTTTTAATCATTACCAAATTTGATAACGCTACGAACAGTTTCATGAAGCATAAGATAAAAGCCTAAAAAATCGTCGTAGGAATTAAAAAACATACTCATTCCGACGTCACCGACGTCAGAGTCTCAAAATTCTCATTTTAGTTAAATTACAAGGAAAATTAATTAAGACACTCAATATAAGGTAGAGAAAAATGAATTGAAGTTCTCCTGTGGGAGAGACAATTGTTTCTTAGTTGATTAGCATTCTCTGGTGGAAGTTGTGAGGTCCCGAGCCGAAGGTTAGGTAGGCATTCCTTTTGTTCCAACCGAATAAATTTTTTATTTTATGATGGAATATTTGTTTTCGGCTTACTACTGTAATTTTCTTCAGCACCTATACTTTATTCTTCAACTTTTGTTTTGTTAATTTTTTTTTATCTTTCTGTTTCTATGCGCCGAGTATGGGACACTCATATGCATGAATTCTCCGTTCTCTTTATTTCAAACAAAATCGTGCTTTCCTCCTTCCTCTTTTGGAACACCCTTGTTGTGGTTAAGGAGCCACAAACCAACTTATAACCCTATCTATAACATCAACTAAGCTTTAGTGGAGGCAATGTGTAGGGATCAAGAACATGTAGTATCGAGTAGTAGAAACTACCTGATTCATTTGATGCGACAGATGAATGCATTAGTAGAATTAGGTTTTCGTTAAATTCAGATTGTCAATATCCTACCTTGTGGTTGGAACGCCTAAAGCTGTGCCCACAAAGAAGTGAAATTATGTTGAATTGAGGAATTATATAATTGTTTCAGTACACAGCATTATTTAGAGAATTGGTGAGAATCCTTCTATCCTTGCCGGGGTAACGAATTCGAGCAGCTCTGGTGTGGCTATGCGCCTTCCTGTCACAAGAGGCCTCATTTCTTGAAAATGACATTCACCCGCATTTTACTGTTGGACATTTTCGAGATAATCTGAAGTTTACCGGGCACTCCACAGAAACTTTGCGCAGCAACTTAGGTAACTCTGACAGTATGAAAAGTCTAAGTGATTGAGTACTGTTACTTTCTAATTAAGGAAAATAACTTGTTTGTCATAGCACATGGCTTCAAAATGTTGCCAATATAAAAAAATTAACTCTCCAAGCTGCCTTAGAGAAGTGTATGAACTTCATTTCTCAGGAATAACTCAAAAAACTAAGGTCTAATAGATTTAATGAGCAATGTAAATTCCCCACAATGATTCAAAATCAAAATTGGATAAGTCAATGCAAATTAGCAAAGCTATTGATGCTCTCATCCATCGCTGCCCACAAGCGCAATAATAAATTGTTCTGTTGCATCTACTTGAAGTTTAAAGTACTTAGGCTCTAAGTTAGGCTGTGCTCATTAAGGCTGAATCAAAAATTATGTCCTAGAGATGCTGTTTGTTCCCATAACGATCTTGTCAGAGTCTGAAGGCATGAGTAAATTGATTCTGGAGTTCCTGGAATAACAATTACGGCCGTCATCTCGTGATGAACCCCTCTAGAAATTCTGTTCTAAAATCTCGAGCAGATGATCTTCATTAGAGTCGTGTCTTGGGTTTTGGTTCCTTACTTTTCACCTCCGAGGGCTCCATCTTCAATTAGGCTACGTTTATGTGAAATGCGTTGGTCACAGTTTGGATGAACTTTATTTAAGCCATGTTGAAGTTCATAAACACTTTGACTTCATCTCGGAATTTGACCAGTATACTCTGCTTTCAACTTGCCCCAACTCGTACTGAGTCAGGGACAGGGAAAGGTTGAGTACATCTCTGTCTGTGAAGTTACTAGTCATCAATGTGAAATAATTTGCGCATCACACTTGATGCACAATGTGAGCGATCCAAAAAGTTACTTTCACTCCCCAATAATGTACGCCACATACAATTACAAAGTGAAGCCAACTCTACGAGTTAAGAGGATGGTACATGAGGCAGGCTGGGGCAGTTCACTACGCGCCACGTGCGGCTCGTGGTGCGTCTCGAGTGTCAGATTGTGGCACATGCGGGCCGACGTCACGGAATTTCCTTTTCTGAGCTTAAACCTTCATTTATGACCAAAAAAACTCACTGATAATGTACGATACGTGTCGTATTTCGTTATGATGCAGGTACTACCACACATTTTGCGAACAATTATTTTGTTTTAATCATGACTTCATAGAATTTAAATGGTAGCTTTTGAGGATTTTGTGCATTAAGGTGAGGTTAATTAACTGATCGATCATACATTTAAGAAAATGAAGATCGTTCCTAAACACTTGGCTGACGCTTAGTCTTCGTAAGCGTCGTCGAACTCACATGCATTTTACTCGAGAACGCTCATACCATAGTTACTATTTTAGTGAAGTTTAAGCGAAAGGATGAATTTATCAATAATGAACTTTTAGGATATTCAATGCGTCGTGACTATGTAGTAATGTTAAAGTAAGAACATTAGAAAATTACCCCATATAAATTATTCCAACGATTTACTCAAACGGTATAAAGCTACAATAAAGTGCTTGCTAGGGGGAGCAACACGCTTTAAAAGAATTTTAGATAATCATTTCTTAATAGAGGAATAGATCAATTCCCCAACATTAGCAAAGGCAACTTAGATCGTACTGTGTTATTTTTTTATTTAATTGCTTGATAATATCCAATTAATGGAAGTTTCATTATTTTGCTAGGCTTTTATGCCAATCTACAAACTAAATGGATACGTCAGAAAAATAACAAGTGGTGGATAATGTGTCTTTCAGTCATGATTAGTAATGGTTGACGCTATCAAGTATTTGTTATCATCCATTACAGATGAAGTGCAAAAATAATTATTTTTTAGATTAAGTCGGTTGGTTGAAGTAGGGAATTGGTATATTTTTTAAGTTTTATTAATGTCTACTGAAAATACAACGAAAAATGTGTATTTTTATTCGTTTACGTTTAACACACACTAAATTTTTAAATTACCACAGAGATACTCAATGAAGTACGTGCCCAAGCGGCACCACACGGGCGTAAAATTTGAGCACCTCTGGTAACGCAGCCCGCTACATCGATAAAAAAAACGTGAGCATCTCAATGAGATCAAAATTTGAAATGAGAATAAAATAAATGACTAAGACACTCGTGCGGTGGTCGGTTGCCCGTTACTCTTGCCTCTTACCCCTTCAAAATAAAAAGAGTAACAAAAATGGAAGATAAGGCTTACCTGATTACGAATCAAAACCCAAAATAAATTCCTGTGACATGTGCTGCTGGGTAGTTGGGGTTTCCATTGAGAAGCACTTAATTCTCAAAGTCCTATGAACGAAGGCAAACACTATCAGCTCACCCATCCGAGTTTAGCTCAGGAATCCTTACATTTATTTGGGTTCTTTCGTTTCGAGGTTACAGAATAAAATCTAATTTTCAAGAAAAAAACAGCAAGTAGATACATCTTAAATTTTATGAATCTAAATTTTTCCACTACGACACCACGTTGGGAATGATGCAAAGATGATCAAATATCCCTCTAGAAAAAATGTTTAACTACCAAAACTCCTACGACAGTCCTCTGTTAGGAAGGAATATTCTAGATCCTTTATTAAGAATATTCTATTCCCGACATGCAGACGTCAATTGGACCATCACTGCCGTGTAACCCAGGAGAGCTGTGCAGTACACTGCACCTTCTATGAAGTCTGATTATCAAATACGAAAAGATTTACACACCAATCTAAATTCCATTCATCCTAACGTTTAATTTGAATTAGAAAATAAAGCCAATGCTAGCTCTGTAATCCGCGAATATTCCATCGGGAGATTCCAATTTAAGAACATTGAATGCTCGACGTTTCATCATTCTAACTGCTAGATCAGAGGTGCCGTAAAACAAGTTCGACTGCCACCGAGCTGAATGGATCTGACAGAAACATGTCCGATTCTACTCACATGACGTGAGCTAAACTAATTCTTCATAAAGCTTGCGTGTTGATATAAATGATGAAAAAAATAAAAGCAAGTGAAAAGAAAGAAAATGAAGGAGTATGTCAGCATTACGGCCATTTTCAAATTCATGGCTGTGTTATCAAATTGAGGTCATGGGTTTTAAGTATACCCTCACTTAGAAAGAATATGTTGTACACTGAAGGCACATTTAATGTTTGTTGGTTGCTGGCAAAAGTTTGTTTCAGTCTTTATGAAATAGAAAGTGTTCACAAGAGATATAATTTTTATATTTTTTAATATACCAAGCTTACTTCCAACTCTTAGTTCCAAAAGCGTTTGTCCTGTTCTCAACTTTAAATCCGACCGTAAGGCTAGAAAAAAAATCTGTGCTGCGTTTCATTTGCATAGAATGAAAAAGTTTGGAAGCAAAGCGTGATTAAGATTACGCGGAAAGCGAAGAACTTGGGCCGTATTGTGCGGCACATTCGCTCGTTTATTATCGCTTTAATAATGAGAAAATGACAAAAATGAAACACGTAATTTCTGAGAAAGACTTCAACAGGTGTAGGATGCATGAGTAACGTCGATGTTTCCAAAGAGGCATGAAATAATTTCATTTTAAATTGTGCAGCTCATCATTAACGAGCCAAAAAGTTTTCAGGTAAAATTTGGAATGGCACATTACATAGTTCTTCAGTTTTGTAATGAATGCATAATCAGGAGGAGGCTATTATAACGCACGTCTCGAACTGCAACTTTAACACAAGAGATATCAAACCAAACAAGAAAGTTCAGCGAGAAAAACAAGTTTTTCTCTCTCGTTAAAAAACAGTTAAAAGAGGAATTCCCGGATGAGGTCTACCAATCTGAAATTGTATTTTCGATTTAATATGTATCAACAAAGATGTTTACCAGCGATATGAAGTAAACACAGTAAAACCTGCAATTTACGTGTAAGACAATTCAAAAATGGTATTTCAGAATGAGATCTATCCATCCTGACTGGCGTTTTCATCATAAAATTCGCAAATTTGGAAGTTTTTATTTTATTACGATATTCAAATTTAAGGGAAGAGTTTCAGTGGGAGATGAATAAATTGTTAAATCCATTTATGCATTAAGAAATGTTCAAACAAACTTGAAAAAAACGAAATTGATCAGTTTTTCATGGTAATCTAAAACGAGGTGAGTGAACTTGAACAAGAAGTTCACCCACGTAGTGTACAACATCGGCATGATTCCAACGGGCTACGTGACACGCGTGGCTGCACTGTCAAGCACGCGAGGCCACTTCACAGGAGCCAAGCAGTTGCACTCATTCCTCAAATCAGACAGACTTGTCATCTTGGTTATGGTCTTTCTAGCAATAGTGAGACGTCAGATGCTGCCAATTTAATAAAGCAAGCTAGGTTCAATAAAGCTCGTGGCGAAAGCTGGAATAATAAACGCCCTCCTTTGATATTGAACGACGAAAATGAGAAACACGATCGTCATTCGTTTTGCTTTATTTTCCGTTTTCCCGACGGCAACAAGCTCATGACATCACATGAATGTCACATAAGATGGAGCCCCAAAACCTGGGAAAGTCCGAAATAACTTTCCATTTTGTTTTCCCATAAGCAGGTGAATAATTTTAGCACCGAACGACATTTCACTGAGGATTAATTTTAGCGTTCGTCATGTGATAGACACGCATAAGGTTCACTGGCCAACGTTCTAAAAATAGTGAGAGTGACTGGCGGAGTCAATTTTAATGTAAGCTCTTACAGGTGAACAGGTTGATCTCCTCAGTTTGCACACGCCGAACAAGGCAACTGTGCAACTGGTTGACAACTCCTTCCCTTACTACCTAAAGGCTTCAGTCGAGACCACAGGTGAGCAACGCTTTAGTGAATAATACAAATTCAATTTCCTGAAAAGAAAATTAGTAACTTAGATCATGCACATGTATTCGGTGAGAAAAGTTCCCATTTCATTAGAGCAGTAAGACTCGGAGAAGGAATTAATGAGAGCGTACAAAATTGGTACTTACGTGTAGGAAAAGAGAGGTGTTCGAGTTGAACTTCCCGCTTGAGTCCGTCAAGGCCAATTTTTCCGGGTTGATAAATTTTAAATTTCATTCTTCAGCTTGATGGTCGGATAACCAATTTCTTATTATCTCTGCATAGTTAAAGTTGAATATTGACCGTTTCAAGTAAACCGCCACAAAACACTTGCCTGAGAACCCAACTTGGCTGGGCTCATCATAAGAAAATTGCCAGTCGCAGTTGCTGTATGAGGTCTCCGGTCTTTATTTTTGCTAAGAGGCCATCATGCACTAACAACTGAATAATAACATTCCTGCTCGTGTCAAGTGTCATTTTCTTATTCTAATCTCAAGCTTAACATTTAAAGAAAACAAAAATAATTTCATTAAAAGGAAGCTCCTTTTTACTGGTAGGCTGCTCCAGTCATGTGAACTTTCCAATTTACTTTGTTATGACTGGAGGCTGGTAGAAGAAACCGTGTTCTAAACCACTCGCAAGCCTTACCGGCAGAACACCTACCACCGGACAGCTGCCTCGTGCCTCTACTAGTTACAGCCCGTCACGCAACTTCGAGGCGTTCCTCTAGGCCCTTTTGACCGCTCACCTAAGGCTGCAAGGGGCGTGAGCATTGGCGGTCATCATGCGCCCTA
>JACJUY010004631.1:29015-50109 GCA_014220935.1 Platorchestia sp. MABIK | reverse complement strand
GAAGGAACGTAAGGAGCAGTGGGACGTTATGAATGAAGGAACGTAAGGAGCAGTGGGACGTTATGAATGAAGGGACTTTAGGAGCATTGGGACGTTAGGAATGAAGGGACTTTAGGAGCAGTGGGACGTTAGGAGTGAAGGGACGTTGTGAATGAATAGACGTTCGAGATTTTTCAGAAGTTAGGAATGAAGAACGTTTGGGACGGAGGAATGTAAGATACGGAAAAAATTAAGGCAGTAGTCTACATTAAAAGTAAAGCTTTTGAATAAATCATATTTATTCGATTTCGGTCTCACTGTGCGTTGCGAGCAAGAGCCAGAGGATAGCTCGAATTTATGACGATGTCATAAAAGAGAAATCGCCGGCTGTGTAATTTAGGCTTGGCAGCGCCGACGCAAGTTAGCAAGGCAAATGACACACCAGATTTTAGGAAGACGTTATAAAAACTAACTGCATGCTTGCCCATCCGCTCGAACAGGCCGCAGTTACTATGACGAATTTGGGCTCTATGACTGTCGATCAAAAATGTATTAGAGAAGGAAACCACCCATCGTCCTCGTTCGACCGGTTAGCTTTATTAACCATGACCGGAGAAAGCTAGAGCACCCGCAAAATGTACTCCCCTCCTCCGCCTACACACTCCCCTGTGTAGTCATAACGCTATCCAGGTGAGTCTATTAGTAGAACTTGGGCGAATCACTTCGGGTCGAGCGGCGCTAGGAAGCGGCCAAGGGCAAGTCGTATAGGTCACTTAGGTTCTGAACGAGAGTGGGGACTCTGAAATTGTTCGACCCCCAGGGTGACTGAGGAGCGAAATCTAAGCCCAGGGTTTGTCTTGTTGGATTGAGTCGGTCAGGTACCGTATCGCGGGTTTGCATTTCTGATTCGGTTTGATTGTGGGATAATTAATCCTCCAAGGATCGAATGTAAACTCAAGCGGTCACAGCGCGAGTCACTACGAGGGTTGTAATGTCATAAAGCGCTTCTGTAGTCGAAGTCCTTGTCGACTGTTCAACGGGTCGAGTGTCCATTCCGAGTGTGCTCCATCCACTTCAGTGTTTGCCTCCCACCCGAGTAAATTAACGAAGATATATGAGTCGTTTCTTTTAACCTCTCAATCGCAAGAACCACCACTAGATGCATGTGCCTAGAAACTCGAGGAATGCTACCAAGATAGTTGTTAATTATTGTCGCGAAGTCGATGACGGATGTGGGCAACTGAAGAGGCTAACGTCATATGACTGTAATATCAAATAACTTACCCTCATAGTTTGAGACATCTGTTTCTGGTGGCAGCGATCTTTCTTTAATTGAATTAACTTTGTTCATTCTATTCAAATAAGAACACTTAGGTCGACATGTATGGCACGGATGGGTGTACAATTTTATTAGTAACGTTTAAAGTCATAGACTTCTCTAACTGATTCTGAACAATTTTTTACTTCGAATATTTTCAACCAAGCTTGGCTGGGAATAAATATTTGCACAAATAACGTAAGTATTCTCGTTAATGTATAAAAGCGTCGTACGTAGAAAAAACATAAAAGTTCTATCTCCCAGACTAGATCTAAGATTCCACTTGAAGTTTATATTCATGGCACAATCAAATTTCATTCCAAACTCTGCGTTAGTTTTTGTTCGGAGCATGTCAGTCTTAAAAACGCTAACATTTTGTTCAACACATATTTTCATGCAGTTCAATTTGTTGTCACAAATATTTTTTCAACGGTGACATAATATGATGAGTGCTGGCTGTTCAAGTCGTCCATGAATAGAATGTGACTCTGATCACAAAACAAAAACAACACAAGATACAAAACAAAAGCAAAAGTAATACAAAACTGATTAGTGATCACGATTCCAAAGCTAACTGATTAAGTTTCCAAGAAAACTAGCGCGGGATTAAGAATGGTATTCAAGTTTGCGGAATCTGAAGCGCAGTCATTCATTCAAAATGTTCCAGGTTCTCGCTGCAAACTGGAGAATTCAGTTCGTTCTTAATGCTTGGTTGCAGAGACCGCACGGTGTTCATCACGCAACTTTGAACCATCACGCACGGGAATGCTGAGTTGAAAAATTAATTCCACGATGTCAAATTTGAGATAAATATTGGCGAAAATATTTTCTAAGAGAGATCGAGAACTTTTTTGTCGAATTGTAGAGTAATTATAACGGACATACTTTTCAAACGAGATCAAAGATATTTTTTTGTAAAATTGCAGGGTAATTAAAACGACCATAAAATTTAGTAGAAATCGGAGAACTTTTCTCTGAAATTATAGAGTATTTATAACTAAAATGCTTTTCAAGAAAAATGGAATTTTTCCTCAAATTACAGACACTAACTAAAATATTCCATCAACATGAGAGACAGATCAGACATTTATTTCTCAAATTGCAACGAAGTAACTACAATACTTTTCAGCTGAGATCGTTGGACCGAAAAATGTGTTCGCTCTCTTCAGTTACAGAGCAGTAGCAAAACTTGCTCTGCAGTATGGGACAGCAGATCGAAAGACGCCATCACTCTCTCAACTTAAGCTAAGGAGCAGTAACCAAACTTTTTTTCAGCTCTAAAAACAAAAGAAAGCATGGCTTGCTAATAGCGCGTGACATACACGCTCGCTAAATTTGCAGAGCGTAACTAAATTTTCATGCTCCATTGAGTGGAAATAGATATGGCTTAAAATTGCCTCGAGAATTGGGGAAGTACAGGATTCCATTTTTAGAATTCCATCCTTTTCATGGGGAATAGCTTTCCAGGTGACTTATAATTGGAATATTTCAATGTAAGCTGTATTTATTTCAATTTCAAGTGATTTATTTTCATTTGTGAAACTGTTTTGTCGGTAAATCAGTGTCTAGCACCACAGCGTTTCCCAAATCTTGGTTCTTTGCATAATTACGTTGGTGACGGCAGTAAATATCTCTCGTCTTTATCCATTTCCATTTGTGATACACGTGTGTTATTTTCCTCGTGAAATGCCACTGATGCTTAACTAGAAACTCTTAACTAGAACATTTCTCTTAATTGTGTACATAATTTTAAAATTTCAACTATTTTGGAATAATTGCAACATTCAAATTCTATAAAATTTCAGTTTGTGCAACTTCTGGGACTGTCAAAGAGGCATAGGAAATCGTGAGAGCTATTCTGGTATACCGAGCAAATTTCTTAAGCCAGCTTCGATTGAATATTTCAAAATGTAAATATTTTATATCAATGTTTCGATTCTTTCAAGTAGTGCCAATAATATTTTAATAACAGCACTCTTAAAGTACTAAGGAAAGAAAATAAAACCTCTTCACATAGCGTTGTCACTGATCATGCAATTGAAAGCAGTTTACGTGGAATCCTAGAATTCAAGAGTGAAGTAACTTTCTCTCATCTTCATTTTTTATTTATATAAGTGCAGAATATTTTGTTCAAGAGTCAAAACTGTTTATTACCTAAAAATTCTAAGAAGACGAAGACCTGAAGAGGGTTGTTTATGCTCTTGCATGTCTGACCTATGAGAAAATCTAACATAAATTAAATGTCCGACTTTCAAAGGGCCTCACCAATCCCAGCAGTCAAACATACGCTCTCAAAATGGGACAAAGTGCTGTGTTCTTCTCTAACGACTTCCTAAATTGATACCTAGATAATTGTCTGAGCGCACTGCAGAGTGATGCCACTAGAAAATTGCCCACAGTATGTTTCCTGGTCATCTGCTTCCGATGTTCATGTGGTCCACTTGCGCGCCGGCCTGGAGACTTAGTTTCCAATTCTGATCTATTGACTTTAAAATTAACTGTTTTCCGGCTTAACTGTTTTCGGTAAATTATCCACCAGCCCTAACTTTAAGGTTGAACTAACCCTGAAAAATGTATTGATTCGAAAGTTATTGAATTACCAACGAAAATCGTATCGACTTGATCAAAACCTCAAGATGAGATATACAGTAATATTGTTATTCTTTAAGTATATTTACAACGTTTAAAATAGCATTGCAACGTGACTACGTTGGAGAAAATACAGGAATTACAGAAATACAATTTTGCAATTGAATAACAACTAACGAAGCCCCAAAATTCGTTCAAAGTAACTTAGTGTGGGCCGTGAAAATGCCGTGGAGTTTATAGAACGTTTAAATATTCATGCATAATAACTGTGAAATATGCATTTTAGATTGAATTAGTTCTTCGAATAAACAGTCGATTAATAGAAGTTCTAAATCCTATTTGTTATCCCTCCTACGTGTATAGTTCACTTGGATGTTCTAAACCTTTACTTGCCCGATGTTAGAATGATATATTTTTGTTAATAAATTCTTGGCCCCGTTTATCAAAAGTCAAAACTGAATTTGTTATACCTGTATTTTTTTTAAATTGTTCGTTATAATTTTGTCATTGTCCCTTCAGGTTTCTTAGCCTCGTAAGAGTCTCGCTCTTTTTTACGTTGTGGTAATGCTTAAGGTACATGATAGTTTTCTTTTCAACTGGGCAATTTAACTACTGTAATATCTGTGCAATCTATAAAAAGGAGACAAATATGAGAACCGCACGCATCATTTATTCATTTAAAGTTGAGGTTTCCAAACTACGGCCCGCGGGCCAAATCCAGCCCGCGAGTGTGATCAATCTGGCCCGCGACAGCTAGTGGTTTATTGTTATTGTTTCTGTGATGAGCTGGATAAAAATTTAGAATGATGTGAACTCAGTTATATTTACTTGCATGGCAAAGCTTAATGTTTAGTATGACACACATAAAGTTTAACTTAAGATGCAAAGCATTATGAGAATCTTCGTTTAAATTGTCACTGTGCATTTGCAGAAATAAATTTTGCACGAGGTGTTCTAGCTCTTCTCTTTTTATTGATTATTTGGATGGTTCTAACGAAAGCTTTTAGGTGTGTGCAATTTTTACGCCAACAATGTACTTAATGTACTCTCGAATAGGTACATACGATTCAAATGCTTTGTCTTAAGAAGTTTCGAAAAATCATTCGAAGAAAATTAATTCGTTTTGAGAAAGAAAATTTCAACGTTGAGGAAGATCGTTTTAAATTTCGCATTTGTACTGATGCGAAATCTAATCAGATTTCATACGAATGCTGATAAAAATTTCAATATACAGTTAAATTTATACTGAAGAATATTTAAACACACCACAAATTGTGAACCATTTTCTGAAAATTAGTTTTCTGATTTTCTTAAGATGCAAATTATCAAAGAGAATCCTAAGCAGTTGTTACAAGTAATTATTATGAATAGTAATTATAATAAATACTGTACAAAAACTTGCTACGGCTAGCTATTATGGATCAACCCCATCACCTATATCTATTCCATGACGCAGTGGAATAATAAGAGTAAATAAAGAAAAACAATGAACATTAATAAGATGACGCATAAAATGAATCAACAATAGCTGTTACTCAGTAACTACTTCAAATAGATATACTCCATGCCGCAGTGTTATTTTAAATACAAGTATAAATATGAGTTAAAAGCAGTTGTTAATATGTAACGACCTCACCTAGGTCTACTCCTTGATGCAGTGGTACAATGCAAGCATACAAACATATAAGTAAAAAGTAGCTGTTATTATGTAACGACCTCACCTAGATCTACTCCTTGATGCAGTGGTATTATAAATGCAAGTGTACAAACATTTAAGTAAAAAGTAGCTGTTATTACGTAACGACCTCATTTAGATCTCCTCATTGATGCAGTGGTATTATAAATGCAAGCATACAAACATCTAAGTAAAAAGTAGCTGTAACTACGTAACGACCTCACCTAGATCTACTCCTTGATGCAGTGGTATAATGCAAGCATACAAACATATAAGTAAAAAGTAGCTGCTTTTACGTAATGACCTCACCTAGATCTCCTCCATGACGCAGAGGCCTGCATGCATTCGATGCAAAGCAGCTTAAGTGCGATCACTCTCAGTAATCTCCCCCCATTAGGGGACGCGGCGCACCGCGCGTAATGGAGCCACTTGTGTCTCAACGTCGTCGATGTTGTCGCATCTCATCACCACCTTCCGCTTCCGCTAGGCTCGACTACATTTTGCTACGTTTTTAAAGCTAATGTCGATGTGAATAAAATAACGTGGCTTCTGAATTTACGCAAGCGTTACCCTTTAGTGGCGATCAAGCAAGGATCACGCTTGTGCCAAAATTTGATCGTGCGAAACTAAGGCTAGACTTCTCCACGAATGTCATGGTCGTACAGCGGCTCAAACAGCCTTTCTTCAAAATGAAATTGCTCTCTGATAAAATTTTGAAATTTTTTTTTCTCTAACGCTCAATAGAGATCCTGGAAACACCTTCAATCCTACACGGAGAAAAAATATTGAAATAGGTGAGTATTATTTTTTCTTCTGTGAATTCAATAAAATTTACTTGGGTCTGGTTCTGATGTTGATCGCTCAACTTCAATGATGCACATTTTCATGTCGTAGTAGTTATTACACCAACTTCAGATACTGTGAATAGCGTGATTACGTTGGAATTTCATGCTGAATCCACGCGTTATTTTGGAGGGAACAGACCATCTTGGACTGCCTGTAAATATCCATTGGCTTAGCGATCACATAAATGGTTCTAAAATAGTATTAAAATAGTAAACCCCTGCTCCTATTGTTAACCTTATGCAATTAAATACTTTTTATTTAAAATCAGCGGCCTGAGTTGAACTTGAACCTAACTGGAACGTATATTTTATAACAAGAATTTAACCAGCAAGTTTCGTATGTTCTCTAATGTAAAATCTCGTCAAATTTCAGTTGAATCGTCCATTGCAAACTTAAAAGTACTGTTAAATTTTTGTGAAGGAAATAATCATTTATACATCATGAACTTAATTACTTTTCTGGATCATAACTTCCATCGTGTATTAGAAGGTAATTCAATGGGAACAATTCTGAGTTCCTGTGAACAGCAGCTCTGTAAATTATATCTGCAACGTCTAAGTTAAAGCTGCAACTCGTCTACATGAAACGAACAGTGAGGCTACACCTGTCCATTGTTGTGCGTACGATTTCGATATGATTGTCACTCTATCTTACATTTAAACTATGGATTTGAACTATTCCTGTGGATTTTCGCTCAAAATTCGCTTTGCCATCAAGCAATCATTCTCAAAGTTGGTGCCGTCAAAATAACAAACGCAGTTTAGGACTGCGAAGTTTTAAACCATTCGTATCGTTTTTGATTACACGTGAAGGATTAATTGACCTTCCATGACGATTTGTCCACGAATACCGGAAAATGATTTCTGTGTAAAGCTCCGACACAAGTTGCGGTGTAGGAGCGTAGCGACCCTCCGTAATCTAACGTTGTTATTTGTCAAAGCGTTCCAAAAACCAGCTCCGAGGGTCGCTGAGAAAATGGAAATTCCCAGGTGTGGAGTAAACAAATATAGTCAGGAATTGTCGTGCTGGTGAATCAAGAGGGAAAGAGGTGCCTGAGGGATGTCAGGCGTTGCTGGCTGGATAGTGTACTTGTTTTTTCTGAAGTGCATTCAAGGTTTTCGAGAAAAAGAAGAATGACAACGAGACAGGTGCTAGAATAATTATTATGAGATTGTTTTTTCTGCTTCATGCTTGAGGTAATGAACAAGACATGTTCAAACCGGATTCAAAAACAATCGCATTTTATTTTGGGAGTTAATACGGAATCATATACGCGATATATGTATCAGGGCGTTGATGAGCTATGAAATGTACGAAATTTTAGAATGCTATGCACACTTGACAAAGAGTTCAAAGGCTTTTAGACGTAGAATACTGGCAATTTACTGACTACATTTACCGTAACCTGACTCGGGGCCCTGTTGCGAAACTGCTCAGTTGAATTGACATAAAGGTGTTTTTTACATATATAAGGGCGATAAACTTCAAGAACTCAATGCAAAATGTACAACTTGCATGAACGATAATGGTTTACTTATGCAATTGGACTTTGATATGAGTGCAAAGCTTTAGCGTCATATATCTTGCCTCGTTACTGAAGACCATCTTAATTATTAAATTATTATTAGATTATTTTATGGCTTCATGGCTGGAGGAAGATTTTCAATTACCGAAAAGTCTCGGTTTTTATATAACAGCCGACACGCTTGTTCTAATGCTGAGGAGAAAAAAAAAATAAACTCATTTTACAAGTAACGAAACAGAAATAATTGATGACCGGACACTTGGGTTTGGCCGGAAAGAACGTTCCTACAACTTTCCTAGAACTTTCCTACTCTCCTCCGCTCAGCTGGTGCAGTGCTCTGCTCAGCTGGTGCTGTGCTCTGCTCAGCTGGTGCTGTGCTCTGCTCAGCTGGTGCAGTGCTCTGCTTAGCTGGTGCTGTGCTCTGCTCAGCTGGTGCTGTGCTCTGCTCAGCTGGTGCTGTGCTCTGCTCAGCTGGTGCTGTGCTCTGCTCAGCTGGTGCTGTGCTCTGCTCAGCTGGTGCAGTGCTCTGCTCAGCTGGTGCTGTGCTCTGCTCAGCTGGTGCTGTGCTCTGCTCAGCTGGTGCTGTGCTCTGCTCAGCTGGTGCAGTGCTCTGCTCAGCTGGAGCTGTGCTCTGCTCAGCTGGTGCTGTGCTCTGCTCAGCTGGTGCTGTGCTCTGCAGAGCTGGTGCTGTGCTCTGCTCAGCTGGTGATGTGCCCTGCAGAGCTGGTGCTGTGCTCTGCTCAGCTGGTGCAGTACTCTTCTCAGCTGGTGCTGTGCTCTGCTCAGCTGGTGCTGTGGTCCGAATGGATAAAAATGAATCGTTTAAGATGATGTTTGTGACATACTTGTTACATCAAAAATTTAATCTTACAAGCATGTGACATCAGATATTGTTTTTTTCCTGTCTACAGAAGTACATAGATTATATCTTTTATATCAGCGTTCGCTGAAAAAATTAAATACTTTGTTTCAAACTATTACCAAAAATTGGAGACCAAAAATCAGCATTCAGAATGATAGGTATTCAAAATCACTATAAAATTTAGTAGTAAATACAAATGCTCATCAAAATACTCATCAAATATCAAATTAAAGGAATGCGATTCGTAAAAATTTCGAACATTTTTTGTGCGAAGGTCGCTCTCTTGTACTCTGGAAGAATGAAAGAGTTAATGGAGCATAACGTAGATTACTTTGTTGGTTCACGGTTTGAAAATCACAATGGGAAATTTCATGATAAGTTATGAAGGTATAATACTCTTCGTGTTAATTTCATTCGTTTTTTATAGCACTATTTTATTGGCTTGTCATCTTGCAAAAACTTTTTTATATTCAAGTGGTTTCTAATAAAATGATCGGATGATTAGCATTTTTTCCCTAAAGCCTTAGCCACGAGCTCCAGTGAACGTGGCTTCCATTATTTTTGAAACCTTGATGTGCATTTTCGAGTACGAATTTTTTATTGAGTATTGGTGTGGCTTCTCCAAAACTGAGAATGTTTCGGAGCTTTGATCTAGCTCTTCCAAAACAAGCCGTTTTCTGGTGTCCTTGTGTTAATTTTCCAACTTAAATTGTATTCTGAAGTTGACAGCACAACGTACCGAAAGATGAAATGTTTTTCATTGATTTTTGCAGAAGTACGTTTTGCAAGTTTTTTCCAAATGTCTGTAGAAAATTATGTTAAAACAACGACATAGCTTTGTAATCATATCAACATAGCCTTGCATCGACAGTAAGACGTCCATATATCCTTTTAAGCACAACTAATTTTCTCTCCATACTCAAAAATGTTATCATACTTTTACTGATCATTCTCCACTCCATGGTCACAATACTCAATGCTTGCACTGATTCTCATTTTCTCTTCATATTCACAATCCTCCACACACACACGGAGCCTCACAGACCAAATCACTCCTACAAGTGCACTAACATTCCACTAAAGAACATCGTTCTTTTCTATTTATTAAATTTGAACCAAATTGATCCCTGTCCTTGACACTTTCCCCCCCCCCATACTTCAGTTTCATTGTTTGATTACATGTATGTATATCACATAATTAACGCAAAAGGAAGTGTTGAAATTAATCCGTAATCCCACACCGACCATATTAGGTATTAACTTTCAGTTGTAAAAAATTTATTTATGATAAATGCTGATCCGTATTAATTTCTGAGGTTAATTACATTAGAGCAGACATGAGTTTTGATCAGGAATTTTTTAAACAAGAAGATCGATTTTTTTGCCTTCGCAGATGCAAGTCATGCCGCTTGAATTGCTCAGCAGAAATTTTTACGATGTCAACATCAGTTCTCGAAAAGTAAAATCTGGGGAGTTCAGGTCAATTTTACGTAATTGGAAAAGTCGTAAATATGAACGCTAAGAATGGAAATTTTGAAATTTTCCTTAGGTTTGGTTTGTATTAAACATTTTAAACAGATGACCACTCCCATAAGTTTTAACAATAACCACTTTGCAACAGAAGGTCATCAATTTAGAGTGATAGCGCTTAGATTTGACCTAATGATAACCTTAAGCATATCACATGAAAGGATCAAACGGAAATTTCTTAATAATTAGCGCATTGCCACAGAAGACCACTCAAAACGCTGCAAAAGAAAACACTGTGCAACAGAAAATCTCGCGAACAGTTTGATAAAAAATCACACCAACATCTGCTACGCTAAGAAATTTTAGGATTTACACACACTACATGGTTTTGATGAAATGAGGTTTGTTGGAAACTTGTTTAGTCATTGTCGTTACCAACGACTTTTTGGGCAAATGATAACTATCTGCCGTTGACACCATATTTTATTGGCCGAGGAATGCCATCTAGGTCAAGCGTGCATGAATACGCTGATAGCTACCAAAATTTTGAAGGTATCCTGTTGGTGAAGGCAGCTGAATTTTAGTTAAGAAACACTTGAGGTTTGTTTATTTATAATGTACAACAAAAGTTGGTAGCCTTGGAATGTCCTCGGAGGAGCCAATACTGAGTATTGCATAATAAGTGTGCGTAAAATACATCAAGTTGTTCTTTCCACTTCAGCTTATTGACAAACTCTCGAAAATTATCAAACTAGTTATTGAAAACTTTTACTGGTGTTTAAAACTTACCTTAAGTTTCGAGCCATAAAATACAGGATTTAAAACACATAGCTAGAAGCTTTAAATGCAGAATCGTGATCTTGAAATATTATTGGGGGCCGCTTTTAACAAATAAAGTTTGCCTCCGCTTGTTATAATATAAAAAATTACAGTATTCACTTCCAGTTTGGTAACTTCAGTTACGTTTCACAGCGCAACTTCAGGATAAATTTCTCAAGGTTCGATGTCTCTCCTCGTAAATTTCTAATGTTGTTGGATTGATGGCACTGCAATCCACACACAACCTCGCAAGAGCAATGTGACATATTTGAAATTTTGAATAGAGCAATAAAACATGCGTGGGACTTCTGTGAAGGAATACAAAAACCAAATAGTTCTTTTAAATAGGCTTTTGAAATAAGCAGTGAAAATCCTGTGGAAGATTCTCGCGGAGCTGCAGCTATTCACGTAATTTTCGATTCGTATCGCTGGAGTATCAGACAACAATTTTGCTTGCAGAATTATAGGGGAGCAAAACTATATAAAATTACGACAATATATAATTACTATCTAGCAGCTTTCTCTTATTGCATAAATTTTAATTTCGATGCCAGATTTTAGGTTCATGTAACATTAATGACGTTTATGATCATCACGAGGACATGTTAACCACCCTACACCTCGCATGACCTCAGCCAACCCAACAACTCGAGTCCAGCTCTTCCAAGCTCGGCTTTATCTGTTACCTGCATTCTGTAAAGAAATCATAATTGTATTATTTGAAAAAATGAGCTTCGAATGATCACTGAAATTAGCATAACATTTGCATGACTCGAGCGATGAGTCAGTGAGGTACGGACGATTTCTTGTTTTGCCATCCAGCACAATTTCCGCCAAAGGAATTTGATTTCATTTGGGCAGTTGCCGTTCTAGTGTGTATCTCCTCATCGTAAGCTAATTCTTAATTACAATTTCAAATAATTCCACACAATGCATTGTTTTAAATCAAATTTTCCAGCAAAAACTTTATTCATTATTGGCTAAATAAAGAATATAAGTAGAATTAAATAGGAATAAGGGAAGAAATGGGGAAAAAAGATGATGTTTATGTGAACTTTCCAAATTACTCTAAGTAGTGTAAAAAGGCGATGATTTTTGCGCATCTCTTCAGTAGCTCATACACTCGACATTATATATCATAGTCGATTGACAAAATGTGCAATTGTGAGCACAATTGAGTGCGTACAAAATTTATAATAATTGGAAAAATTGTGTTAGTAGTGTTAAGAACGCGAAAAATATTAGACATTCGTAAAGCATATTGACTAGTTTTAGATTCTTTTCGCAAATTTCTCATCTTTGAAGAATACCGAATAATGTAATCAGTTGTCATGAACACATTCATAAATAGTTTCCTTTTTTGTAAACTTTTTGTTTAACGAGCAGCCACTCGTTCCGAGTTCAATTGATCGGCAACAAATGCTTTCACATCTTTGCCGACAAGAAATACTTACAAGAAGACAATTATTTCAAATGCCCTGTCCTGGATTCGAGCAACAGTGGTTAAAATCTTTCTGACGTGTGAGCATGAAATTTTTTTGTCTGCAATAATGAGGAAATTATCACAATAATAATTGAAACTAGTAGTAATTCCTCTGGCCAAATAATTATGGCAATGACATGATAATAATTTTAATTGGCCGAAAGATGGCCCAATAATAATTGGTAAACTGAACTCATAACTTGTCACTAGCACAGGTAAACTGATATTACTACGTCGCTACAATAGGTAAACTGATATTACTACGCCACTAGCACAGGTAAGCTGATATTACTACGCCACTAGCATAGGTAAACTGATATTACTACGCCACTAGCATAGGTAAACTAATATTACTACTCCACTAGCATAGGTAAACTGATATTACTACGCCACTAGCTTGGGGGGTAAACTGAAATTACTTCGCCACTAGCATAGATAAACTGATATTACTACGTCACTACCACAGGTGAACTGATTTTATTACTGTCGCTATCACAGGTAAACTGATATTACTACGTCGCTACCACAGGTAAAGTGATATTGCTTCGTCGCTACCACAGGTAAAGTGATATTACCACGTCGCTACAACAGGTAAAGTGACATTACTACGTCACTACCACGGGTAAAATGATATTAATACGTCACTAGTACAGGTAAACTGATATTACTACATCGCTCTCACAGGTAAACTCATATTACTACGTCACTACCACAGGTAAACTGATATTACTACGTTGCTCCAATAGGTAAACTGAATTCAGGACGTGGAAAGTGTAAGTAAACTGAAATCACAGCATCGGTGAATGGAAATCATGACGAGGCTAGAAGTATGACGCAGTAGGTGTAAACTGGAAGAAGATATCGTCACTGGGTCAAATGAAATTGAAGCCCTTTTCTTGACAATATAGAATCACTACGTCACTATTAGTCAAAGCAAAAGTTACACATAAAGTGAAAAAATAGGAAATGTTAAGAGACATAACGGGTATTTTCGGATTGAAATAAGCTAGTGCTGTTCATCAGTTCAATCACTGTTCCAAGTCAGTCAGGCAGCTCAGTTTCATAACTGATGTTTCAATTCTCAACTTTGTTTCATAACTAACTACTATAACCATAATTAATAACTATAACCATAACTAATAACTTTAACCATAACTAACAACTATTACCATTACTAATAACTATGACCATAACTAACAACCATAACCATAACCAATAACTATAACCACAACTAATAACTATAACAATAGCTAAACGTTGGCTCAAGAGAGTGAAGTGTTAGCTCACAAATAATTTTTTAGCATCTGAAAAGTTACCACTGGAAATGCAAAAAATAAGTCTCCTCAAATTTCACGGATGCTAGTCATTAAAGAACACAAAATCATCAGAAAACTCTTTATTCAAGAAATTTATCGATAGTGCTTATACCCAAAGAACATTCGCGTAAAACTAGTACGTATAATTCATGGAGAGACTATTCTTTCTTGTGTACGAAACTTGAATTTTGGGTGCTCTTTATTTGATTCTTTAAAGCATTTTTAGTTTTGCTGCACAACTGTACAACAAAGATAATCGCATCATGATGTGCAGTTAATACTAATCACTTGAACTGAAAAAGCAACTCGAAAAGGAAAATTTCAGAAAGAGACTATTTCCCGTCCAGTATTTCCGTCGGTTCAACAAGCTAAATTAATCTGGTTTACTTGCAAACTGTTTTTCTTTTTTTGCCAGCATCACGATCTGAACATCCTCAATTTCATCTTGCTGCAAATTTGAGAATCTTGCCTGATTACTTAAGTAATCTTCCAGTTTATGCGATGTCTTTAGTTTCCGGATTTCGTATCATATATACGGAGAGCTGGGGCACCCAACCGCGATCTTAAATACAAACTGCAGCGCACAAGCCAAGTCCCCCTCCGTTATCTAACGTCGTTATTTGTCAAAGCGCACCCACAATTCCAGGGGGAGTGGGAAAATGGAAAGTCTTGTTGTGGGAGAAACAAATCTGGTCAGAAATCGCTGCGCTTGCGAGTCAAGATAACGTTTTATGAGGACGGGAAGAGCTACGGAAAATTTAATAGTGAGCACTGTAAGTGGTATCAACGATCTTTTAGGTTTACTTATGTAATTCGTGGGATGTATGAATTCTTTGTTAGCATCAAGATTCCTAGTTCCTAGGTTATTGTTTTCGAAAAACAGAAACAATCCATTGACCTGAAAAAACTATTATACGTTTTCGGGTGGGTTTTAATACTTTTATCTTTCGCATCTGCAACATAATTGCTAGTTAGATGAAAAATTTTGCAATTTTACAACAATTACAGTCACAATTTTGTTGGCTGCATACTGAGGGCAACAACACTGAGGAGACTGGAAACACTTCAGTAAATTCAATCTTCCACGCAGTGAGCTTCCACAATTATCTAAACGCTTGTGTGCTTCTCTGCTTCTTCTTATCTTAATACCGTCATGAGCATCGATCAGTAGCCCCTATCCAAAAATAATTGCACTTTGACTATGATGTTTCAGAAAAACACGATTTTGTGACTCAGTCCAGTTAGTATTCCAGCCCATCGTGAGAAACAAATATTACGAACTTTCGAACGCAAGATCAACAAAAACTCTTGAATTGACTCAAAAAGAATTGTCAAATGACACTGACTCAAACCGACCAGAAAAGTCTGTCTCATGTATTTTTGCTGTAGTTCTGCAGCTGCTATCTCGAAACTCTCAGGGCAAAATTTTAGAGTAAGTTTATATGAAAGAAAACTAACAAGCGAGAGCAAATCTAAGTTAAATTTAAAAACTAGTCACGGAAGTCATTTTTTTTCGTTGTTGGTTGTTGCTTCGAAGCAATTCATGAAGTCTGGGCAGAAGCTTCCGACTCGGGAAAAATTCTATTTCCAAAAAATCTGCTGAAGGGTTTTGTTTTCTGCCAGTCTTTAGTTCAGTGCCTATCTTTTGTTCATTGCCTCCTTTGTTTATCTCCAGTCTTTTGTTTATCGCCAGTCTTTTGTTCAGAGCCAGAATTTGTTTTTTTGCCAGAGTTTTGTTTATTGCCAGAGAATTGATTGCCAGTCTTTGTAGAAGCTGCAGTAGAAGTATTGCGGTTATACGCAAATCCTGTTTACAAATGTACTTTTAATGTTTTATGAGAAGCAGGTCCTTGTTGATGTTATTTCATATTTGATATCTTGAATTAAAGAGACTGAAAATGTGATGTTAAGCAAGAAATGAATCCGAAAGAAACTCAAACTTTTATCGAAGGAAGAAACTTTATGACATTAGCTATGAAATACACAGTGCGAATTTGCTATGAGCGTAAGGTGGAATAAAGCAAAATACTTGGAAAATTTCCTTTCACTTCGAACTTGAATTGAAGAACCAATCGTATTTCTTCAGGAAATTTTCCCACCAGCTTCAGTAGTTCACTTCAACCCGGAAAATATTTTTGCCTCTCTAAGTGTCTCATGGACGTTCAGGTGACTCATAAGTAGCCAGAACATCTCAAAGAGAGAACAGATGACTCATCGGAAGTGGGAAATTTCAATGAGCTCTAAGTGTCTCAAAGTGCTGCCTATGTTTTATTGGCAATGATAATGTAGCAGCTTTATCACCCCTTCAACTCTGACTCTAGTCATTCAAGTGTTCAGTAAATGTCAGATGTACCAATTAAATTTCTCTTACTAATGTTCCGACTTCTAGTTTGAGTTTCAACATTAGAGACTAAAGTAGAAACTTATTAGCCGAATTAGAAACTTAGCCGAATGGAACGAAATGGTACATGTAAAATCAGCAGGTCTTACAACTGGTAACCACAACAGCTTCTGCAGCTGCTCTCCAGCAGGTTCACCTACATCTGGTGTCCCTAGCAACATCTGCCGCTGCTTTCCAGAATAGTCGAGAGCGTTTCTATTTTCCAGTGAAACTGCAGGCTATGAAAGCGTCAACCATGCAAGGCAGTGAAATCCTACGCTAAATGTCCGTAGAGTTTTCTGTGAGACACCAGTTAAAAATGCATCAAACTGAAGCCCAAGAGTCTCATCGATGAGACACTGAAGCATTTTGAATGAGACACAGGAGCATCGCAACATCGGGTCTGGAGACACTGGTATGCATCCTAATCTTAAGTGTCTCATTGATGATGCATCTGCATGTCTCGGTTTTGGGACAAACCTCAGATGCACCTAGGTGTTTCAAAATAGGGCTATTATTTCTTTCAGTGAAGAAATGCATTATCAAGAATTATCAACCCTTAAATTGCAGTTTGAAATAAAAAACTAAAAACCAGAGTTTCATTCAAACTTATAGGATCGTTTAAATAAGGAAAATCGAGTCTTTAAGCTTTCAATGTAAGCCAAAGAATTTTTTCAATCTATGTTCTATGTAAAATAAAACCTTAATAATTTATTTTCGACCACGAGAAACAAACAGTCGTTTTCCCATGAAAACGCACACAACTGAAAAACATTTCAAATTTCCCAGTGCCACATTGACACTTTTTTAAATTACGCCTTTCTTTTCAGATGTTCTAAACTTGATTTATTAGAAATGTTTAAGAATAAAATTAACAAATGAAATGCGTTCTTCATTTGCAAATGATTTCTCTCTATTTTTATGAACAAGCTTTCATGTTTTTACAATTTCGAAATAAAACCAGTCTCGTTTTGAGCGTATTTTATAGTTCCACCTATGTATAAATTCTCAATGATTTATTTTTTCTTGATAAGCCTCGAGACTTTCAGGCGCTTTCACTCATCACTATTGGTGGTATGAACTCATCACTACAGTTCGGAATAGAACTCATCACTATTGGTGGTATGAACTCATCACTACAGTTCGGAATAGAACTCATCACTATTGGTGGTATGAACTTATCACTACAGTTCGGAATAGAACTCATAACTATTGGTGGTATGAACTTATCACTACAGTTCGGAATAGAACTCCTAACTTTTGATGGTACGAACTTATCACCATAGTTCGGAACAGAACCATCACTATTGGTGGTATGAACTTATCATCACGATTTGGACTAGAACTCATCACTATTAGTGTGATGAACTTATCACCCCAGTTCAGAAAAGAACTCATCACCTTCTGTTAATCAGTTGTTTCACTGTGCTTCCTCCAGTTCCGTCAGACTCCATCAGTTTAGCGTCAATTATTCAAGATCGTCCATGTGGAAGAAGCAAAATTTGAAATATTCAGTTACACTTGGAAGAGCAACGCGCTACTTGGATTTACTTCCGTCGAAATTCCCCTCAATTCAACACATCGGCTACAAGCTCTCTCACTCTTCATTTGCGTCAGCAAACTGTATTGTAGTTTGGTCAAGGGCTTATTTCCCCTCAGTTTGACACATTGGCTTCAAGCTCCCTCACTCTTCATTTGCGTCAACAAACTCTTTTGTATTTTAACGCTCAGTTTTCCTTGAACATCGCAAACGCTACAGAGAAACAACGTGCGAGTGTGGTTTCTATTAGCGTGGGTTTAATTGGTTTTGCAGTTTACCCGAAGCACATTCGAGATGTCTCTGTTTCTTTTAAAGAAAGGGATTTCGGAACGGGACTTGCTCGGTAACAGGATACTTTTTAGGGCTTTGTGGCTAACTAATCGAGATTATAAACGGCAGCTCTGCTTTACTTGTTCGAATGGCTCTTGATAATCTTGATATTAGTCATGACCCGTATGAAACAACAGTCAAAATAAGAATCAGAGAACACAGTAAAATTCATCCTGCTATGAAACTGCCGACTAGATGATGAACTGGACAAAGGAACAATTAGCTTTTATAAGCACTGCATACTTCTCTAATGGAAGGATCATTCTTCTAGCCCAACGGTTATACTCTCTCATGGAACTTTGCTGGGCTAGGACAATGCTCCTTCCATTAGAGAAGTATGCAGTGCTTATGACAGCAAATTGTTCCTTTGTCCAGTTCATCATCTCGGCAGTAGTTTCATAGCAGGATGAATTTTATTGTGTCCTCTGATTTTTATTTCCCTGTTGTATCATAAATACGTGAGAACTAAATAAAAAAATTAATCTCAGGATTCTAATGCCCTTTGTTTTCAAAAATCAGTTCACTGTATGAGAAGTTATTAAAGATTTTTTCGGGTCCCGTATTTAAAAAACACACTGTAGTTTAGGTGTGTAAGATGGGACGCTAAATTTGTTTCCCAATTTAGTTCCGTCGTATGTTTTTTCCCAATAACACTTAACGTTGTTATGACTTCTTGTAATTGAACCCAATCACAGGTTTTCATGAGTAGCGCGTTCACGGCTTTTCCATTCCAATTTCCATAAGCCAACAGATGCAGTGAGGCACCAGTATAAATTCCTCTCGAATGCGGAAAGCGTCAAGTTAGGAGCTTCATGACGTGACACAATCTCCACAAGACGTGTGAAAATACGGTTAGTCTAACAGGGCAACAGCCCTGTTCAATTCAATTAAGCCAGGTGCACTCATGTGCGACACAAGCTAGGGCATACCATAGTTACTGACATACACTAGAGAACTGTGCCGTATTGTCCATCTAGGTCATCAACTACAGATAAAATAATAAAGATACAATAATACAGATACAATAATGTGATGAGATAAAAATGGATAATACTAAATACTTCTGAATATTTGTAATCTGTAAGTAATGAAGGTTACTTAAAACTTCATGCTGAATGTTTTCTCCTTTCTGTTAAACCAGGCCCAGTCATCCGTGGAGCTGCATGGAGACTTCTTCGAAGCTCCGATAACGCTCGATTAAAGAAGAAGGCCACGACAAGTCGACACAAGCAAGTTGATCGCGAGGTAGCCGGGCAGCAGAGGCGGAGAAACTGGGAATCTTCTCTCAATGAGATCTTCTCAGCCGAGGAAAATATAAATGCTGACGAGATACATCAGTTGAATCGCGCAAATGCCTTAGTTTGTAATGCTTTTATATGTAGTATCTCCATCACGTGAATGACTTTAGCAAATGCCCGTAGATTCCATCGAAAGTAACGAGGAACATGAGATCTGAAACTTGTGACATTCTACGACGGTAAATAAATTCTACGACACTATTCATCAGATTTGTCATGAAGTTTGTGTAGTACAGAGAAGCAAGTTTATTATAAATCTAGCAAAAATTTAACTCCATTTGCTCGTCTTGAATTCAATCAGACTGTACTGGTGCATGTGTATCGTAATTAGGTGTGGATTAGCCTCTACACAAGCATCACAGATCAAGCGAGACTACAGCGTTATGGGTCTGCATGTGTCACAGATCCAGCGAGACAGTAACACGAGTGCATAAATTCACATCGATTGAATCAATTGGGCTAAAATCTTATGGCTGTTTTACATGTGTTGCATATACCACTTGGTCTAACAATGTTAAATTGATACTAATTGCATAATGTTCCAAACGAGCGCAGGAGTCAGAAAACTTAGGTTTTTTTAAACTGCTTGACGAAGAGAATAAATAACTCATCATTCATTCTCGTTTCAAAAATCGTCTACGAGATTTTCTGCGTACCAGCAATTTTCACCATCGGAAAAATACGGACGGTGTTTAGTGTAAAATGTAAAAACTTGAACCGTTCATATATGAAATTCAATTTTGGCTAGGTTACTTTTCCAAAATTTTTACTACGAGCGTCTGCTGTCTTGAATATCCTGTACTCCGGAAATTTCTAAGGCAAATGAGCTTGCATCATGACGCTGGCATTGAAGAACGTCAAACAAGGAAACTTTCTTAGAAAAAGTTGATGAGAGAAGTTCGTAACTGGAAGATCATTTTACTTTTTCCTAGAATTTTGAAGCCATTAAAAACTTTCTTTAAAAATACAGGGTGTAAAAATTTTTACGGGACATTAATTTCTAAATATCTGAGCTGTTGCTCTGTACTGAAGCTGTTACGCTGTACTGAAGCTGTTGCGCTGTTCTGAAGCTGTTGCGCTGTTCTGAAGCTGTTATGCTGTACTGAAGCTGTTGCGCTGTACTGAAGCTGTTATGCTGTAATGAAGCTGTTGCGCTGTTCTGAAGCTGTTGCGCTGTACTGAAGCTGTTGCGCTGTACTGAAGCTGTTGCGCTGTACTGAAGCTGTTATGCTGTACTGAAGCTGTTGCGCTGTACTGAAGCTGTTACGCTGTTCTGAAGCTGTTATGCTGTACTGAAGCTGTTATGCTGTACTGAAGCTGTTGCTCTGTACTGAAGCTGTTGCGCTGTTCTGAAGCTGTTACGCTGTACTGAAGCTGTTACGCTGTACTGAAGCTGTTATGCTGTACTGAAGCTGTTGCTCTGTACTGAAGCTGTTACGCTGTTCTGAAGCTGTTACGCTGTACTGAAGCTGTTGCGATGTACAGAAGCTGTTACGTAGTACTGAAGCTGTTACGCTGAACTGAAGTTTCGCTGACGAGTTGAAGGATCATCAAGGCAAAGATTCTGTCTCACATAAATGTACGAGGAGCTCGTGGGATTCGAACTCGGGACTAGAAATTACCGCGCCAGCGCACTATCGACTGCGCTATCGATCACAAGATGA
>JACJUY010004631.1:5483-27802 GCA_014220935.1 Platorchestia sp. MABIK | reverse complement strand
GGACGTAAGCTTCCCGTACTAGATTCATTAACTGTTTCTGGGGGTTAATGGACTTTGAACTCTCGATTCTGTCTCACAATTTTTACTTTCCTGTTTAAACACAATTTAAAATAATATTTTTTGCATTCCATGCTCGCAACGCTTTACACTGAGCGAAATTTTGAATCCCTATAGTGTGTTTTATTCGATTTACTACATCTCTAGACTTCGATCAAATCATTCTTTGTCCTTCATTACGATGCTGAATTCAATTTTAAACTGAAATCAACATGACTTTATGTTTTCAAACGTCCAAAAGACAAAACTATTTCGTCCTGTGATTTTATTCACAGATCTCCAATGAATTTGCTCTGATTAAAAAAATTAAAACGACAATTTAACATTTCTGTAAAAATCGAATATAAGACTACCAACTGCATTTCACAAAAAAGTATTCCACGGCGCTAAAAGTCAAACACCTTTCTTTTACGTAATTTCGTTTTAAGAAGTAAAGCGCTTTAGAAGATAGCTGAAGGGCGATTCAGAGGGCTTTAGGCAGGCTCTGAATTCTCTCGTGTAGCTTACGTTATTTTGCTCAAGGAAAAGAGAGAGGTTTCGAGTCGGAGGCTAAAAGCCGTCCATGCTCTCGTATTATTGCTCTATCCAACTGTAGCACTCGGCTAGAATTACTCGGGTTATTCGATCTCAGCCGACCTTATTGTTGTGGCGATGGCTGCTGGACTAAAGTCACCGTAGGAGTATTGACGACGCCATGATAGTCTCTATTGCTAAGTGAAAGTAACCGAGATGAGTGCAGGCCATGAAACGAAGATTTTGTTCTCCGTTCATGTTGCACTTTTTAACAGCTAAGTTCTTGTAAAAGAAGAATCCAGGTAGCATGGAATACTGAGTAGAAAGTATGGGTAACAGAATGCTGAATGGAGAATATGGCTAATACTCGTGCTCATACAGTGTGGTGTTGAAAAGACAAGTACATAGAGTGATGTAATAGAGTCATGTACATTGATTGTATCTTCCCAAAAAATTACTCGGGGCAGAAATGGAAGAGAGAGAAGGAAAAGAGTGCTATGTATTGTAAGTCATACTGTACTCTCATTTATACTTATAAAATAATCGCCATTTATTTCTCACTAGTCTGAAAACCACTTTAAAACAACTACAGGAGGGAAATATTACCTATTAACTTCGGGAAAAAACATAAAAACACACTTGCTTTAACAAACACATACTGTCCGTTTTACAGAGTGTGTATATCTTTGGACTGGAAAAGAATTGAGGAAAGTTGAGTTTTAGACAGTATTAGCTAAAAATTCGCCCTGTACGCGTAAATTACTTAGGAAAAAATTACATTTTTTAAACAAACTAAAAGCAAACTATCGTGGAATGATGAACGGTGAAATGGCATAGCTGCGACGGCGGTGGTGTATTCATGAGTCGATTTTTGAATTGTGCTGTGGAGTGTATGGAAGAGTTCTCTCGGTGGGTGAAACTGAATACTGATCGAGACCACGAATAGTGAATGATACTAGCGAAGACACGAGAAAATAAAAGTAACGAGTAGGCATAGCAAAAATTATTGGGTAAATAGTTTTTCGATCGAACTTCGGACTTCGGACTTCAAGCTATTTCGGTGTGAGATGAGGTCAGCTATTAAATAATTTTCTAATAAGAAGGTGTTTATTCTTAATATTTAATGAGAAGAATATACAAAGAAAATTCACTCTCTTACGAAAAAACTTGGTTAGAAGACCCGATCCATCAGCAGACTTGTGAAATGTTACGTTTGTTACAACTGCGCAAGATGAAAATTAGAATGAGGTTAAATTTAAAATATCCAATGGCATAAAAGCTAAAATTAGCTAAATAAAAACAAAGTAATTTTGTTTCAATTCATGGTTTAGATTATGGGCTCATTTTGTTATTTAAATTAAGTTTCTCTGAAAAACATGCAACGATTCTACAATTCTAAAATAACTTTCATTGTTTAAGCTTTAAATTATCACTCCGAGAAATTTCAAAACACTTGTGTGTGTCACACGGCTATTTTGAGAATTCTAGTCACACTTGGGTGTGTCATTCTAGTCACACTTGGGTGTGTCATTCTAGTCACACTTGGGTGTGTCATTCTAGTCACACTTGGGTGTGTCATTCTTGACCACATGTTCAAGCAATCAAGGGAGGTTCAAACTAACATCTTATACATGTTTTCATTTTGTCTGCACCCAATTTCAAAATAAACAAAACAGGTGATCGCGACGTTGTTGAACCACGAGTTTCCAAAACAGTATTTCCTGTGTTTAAGCAAACTGAGAAAAACTTGGTCGCAAAATTAATTCACTATTGTACGCCAACGTGTCACGAAACCGAGACATAAAATGGTGTCATAAGGAATACATCAATCAAGGTACTGCGCTTCACTTGTGTGTGAATCACACAAGAGTGAATCAAAGAAGCTCATAAGATACACAAGTGTGCCACCCATGACACACTTAGCGTGAGTCATCGCGATTTCTCATAAATGACTCACTTTATTAAAACACGCACTGACTGAAAATATCTACGAATTTGAAAAAAAACAAATCCCAAACATCATTAAGGTTTCTGAAGAATAATCCATTCCACCTAGAATTTTTCAGACTGCCTTTTTAGACGAGAAATTTTTCCTAATGTGAATCGTGAATATGGAATTTAACTTTCTCCATCGCTTAAGCAGATTAGGTATAGCCAGACTAAGCTTATGAATGCGCTAGGTACTGAAAAATATTTTTTATCATGTTTTCAGAATAACTATTCCGATGAGCGTTGCATGTCACAGTGCTGTCGATCCACAGTTGCAATTTTACTGTCCAACAAGTTTTCTGAACCTTGCCACTGATGATTTAGGCCCAGTTTGAAAACGTTACCCGAGGCTATCCGTGTGTTTTTCTTTTTCTATTATGTGATGGATTAATATAATTTTTCAAGGAACGTGTGATGTTTTCTGGCCTCGATTGCATGCAGATGATTTCATAGATGATTTCAAACGTTTGAAATTTTGCAATACTTTTCTAGTGAACACCACTTCGGATGTAGAGTTTTGGCTAGTTTTCATATTTTCACCCATAAGAATACGTTAAAAATTTGTCTTTAAAATCCGATCGTTCAACATGAAAAACTGGTTAAGTCTTCGAAATGAATTTCAAGATTCATATTTTATTTTAAAAATAATTACTCAATGTTTAATCTAATCATTCAATATCCAGATAACGAACTAATGCATCGCCTTTTCATTTTAACGTCCAGGTAACTCTTAAATGATAATGCTTATCCCATAATTTCATGATAAGCTCCTTAACATTAGTGCAGTGCATTTGTTATCAACTTAATTGAGCTCATTATGCAGGTTTTCAAGTTGGAAGGGCGACTGGAGGGTCAGTCGCTCAGAACGAGGTGCCGGAAGGAGGCACACACGTCACCTTTTGGCAGCTCAATCTCACTTTGCCATTCTGTCTCTCGTAGAAAAGTGTAGGCTGTTGCTTGACTTAACATGTTGATTCCCAGAGGACTAAGCTGTTTGTTTTTAAAAATAGCTGAAAAGTTTTGTATTTATTTTAAAATTTGTTTCCTAATGCTTTCTTTGAAGTTCTCTGTCGAGTGGAAGTTCATTCCTCATCATCTAGTCGTTGACCACCTAAAGTCAGTGCCAGCTTAATGATGATGGGGTAAAAACGGTATAATAAGTGTGAAAATGTTTACTTAAAAGGGCTTAGTTTCAATGTAACTTCATTTCATTAACGTCTATTTGATTACCTTTAAATTTGGTTCGCGTTAAAGGCTTGAAAGTTGTACAGGTTTTCCAGTATTTAGTTTTGAATTATCCAAATAACTTTATTCCTTATTATTACACATGACACCTCATAATTTACTATTCTTTCATTTTCTACTCGTATTCTTAAACGACCACTGTGGTTGGAACGATCATTTTACACACAAATAATGACCCCATTTCTCAATAACGGTCTCATTCTCATTTACTTCGAAGAATTGATCGCGTTTTTCCCCTTCAACGATCCTCACGAGGTTATGTAAGAATTCACCAAAAGCATCCGTCCAGACACCCTGAAGAGTGAGCAGTTAGACGCGACTAAGAGGGGAGTCTAAATTGGAGTGTGTTTCTGGTCAGCACTACGCGTGTCGCCAATATTCATGACCTGTGAAGGCTAGCAGGGATCAAACCAGAGGGGTTCGAGATGAGGTGTCCGGTCATGACAGGAGTTGATTGGGTGAGAAAGAAAATTTTTGGTTACAGACATGGGGTTATGGAGCTCAAGATTGACGTATGAATATTACAAAATATTGATCTTATTTGAACTAATGGGAAAATGGCTCGCGTCAGGTTACAAAAATGTAGAAAAGAGGTTCCTGCTCTACAAATCATGGGATGCATGTTATGGATTTTAGCTTTAGTTTTGCTCACTGCTGTGAAGGACCAGAGGTCAGAGTCTAAGAGCGATTACAGGAAGTCAAGCTTTCCATGTTTTGCAAACAAAGATTGCAACGACATTTTACCATGTGAGAGATGCAGAAGTGTGCTGCACGACTGAAGAGGTCTCGGTTAGACTAAAAAAGTGAGCCGTTCATTTCGATTGGCAGAAGTGACTGGACCTCTAATTTGTTAATGCCACATTATCGTTGCATGAGCACTTCTTCCACTGGCAGTAAAGTGAGTTGATGGTACGCAAAGTCCGTCCAATGAGTACATAGGGTTGTGCTTTTGTCACCACTCCACAGGCTTTCAGTGAAAGAAAACGTTAATGTTTTTATTATTGAACTGAACCTTGAACTTAACCTTGCAAACCGCCAACTAGAGAAATAATAAAAAATTTCTTTGTCTGAACACTGCTCCGCTGAAAGACTGTGTCTGAAATGTGAACTCTAGAGAGGTTTTTCTTTGATGAAAAAAAAGGTTAAAGCTACCTAAGCTGCGAGATAAATGGCCGCTGCTTGAGTCAATTTAAACTCTTGTCTCTGGTCTCACGAAGCTTCAGAACTTGAAGTCTCAAGAGGTCCTTATCTGCAATAGATCTCGTCTTCTCTATTAAATCTAATTAGAGGGTTTGAAATAATGGCGTAGTTGACCGAAGGGGAAAATTTGTGTCTTTTCAGAGAGAATTTGATCTTCAACGAGATTAGCGTAATTCGGATTAATTACCGAAAAGAGTTGGGGTCAAAAATGGGAGGAAGAGTTCAAAGATTTTCCAACACATTGTAATTGCATCTGAAAACTTGATTCATTACACAAAAATGGAGCTCAATTGGTCTTCACTTGATTCGTTTAAAGCTTCAGTCTTCAAATCTCAAAGCTACATCTTTCAATAACGTTCCTTGATCATTCATCCCGCCTACATCGGTTTTTAAACGGGAAATAGAAATTTTCATGCTAGCGTATAAATATTTAAGATTTCACATAATGAAAGAAATAAATCACACAGTTTGTTTTTAGTTCACAGAAAATTTTTTGTGTCTGATATAATTATTACCTAAGGAATTTTACATCTGAGTTCTATTCATGTCTAACATCGCTATCTCTCAATTTGGGTGTTTTTTCCATGCATTTCGTCATTGTTTACGTTGTGAAATTTTTCCATGAGGAAAGGGACCGCCCTGATCAGTGATAGAAGTTGTCGCCAATACACAGGGCTCATTGACGAGGCATTATCGTTCATAAATAAACGGGAAAAAGACTTTTACAGCTTTAGCGAAGCTAATTTTTCTCTTTGTGTAGTACATGCTATTTGAAGGTTAACACCAGCCACGTAGAAAATTTGGGAAACCAAATGAGTTTACGCGTATTTTGAAGCATCGTCTACATCAGGGTCTCAAGACTTTCCAGCCTTAGGACCACACTGATAACTCCAGTAAGTTCCAAGGGCTAAGCCATTTATGTTGCTCTGCCATTATCTATAATTTCTTTAGTAGTCGCCGAGTACACGCCGTTAGCTATCGCGGGCCGGACTGATCACACTGGCGGGCTGGATTTAGCCCGCGGGCCGAAGTTTGGAGACCACTGGCCTACATCATGCTCAATCTGAACTATCAAGTAACGACTGGTAAAAATAATATGATTGAGATTAAGTTTTCTAAAATCGAAATAATTTAATCATTTCAAGTACGAGTTGTATGACATCGAAATTTAAAATAAAATTACGAGCCATTATAGCTATTTTCAGAGAAAATTCGTCATGAAAACCCGTATGTATGTACAATCGAGAGCAATAGGAATAGAAGCAATCATTTCCTTATCCTCTTGCTGAAAAATAGCTCTGGTACATTGCCATTAATTCAATAAAAAGCTTTTTTAGACAGAAAAATAAACTGTGTGCACAAGTCTTGAATATTAAGCTTTTCTAAAAAATACGTTAGCAGTAAAGCTCATTCTCTTTTCTTTTTCTACCAAGGAAAGCCAGTTTTTTTGCCGGCATATTTGAAGAAGGGATACAAGCACAATGGGCTCTGCCTTCTCCTCCTACTCTAAAATTTTGCGACATTGGATTAGGGCACCAAAGTTGTTTCGCGAATTTTCTTTAGGCAAGCAAGTTCTCAGCCGAGATTTGAAACGCATTCTACTCTTCGACTTGCTATTTCATGCCCGGGAGCGGTGACTCCGGGGTATAGAATTGCTCTAAAGCCTCGTCAAATTAAATTTTATTTCGCTACATGAGCAGCGTGTTTACGAGCTGACTAATACGCATTATGTTGAATTGTTCATTTGCGTTAGTTTGTTTCACTATTGCACTTGGTAATAGACATATAAATTAACACTTATGTAGGTATAATTTTTTAACAGGTCTGTTATTTTTCAGTTTTCTAATTCATAACTGAGATAACCATAAATTTTCGAGTTGAAGTACAGTTCTAATTTAGCTCGGACTAGAAAATGTACGAAAGTAAATAAGTTGGATAATTAAAGTAAATTCGTCAGATGATTCTCTGCTAGCGTGCAAGAAAAGAAGAAGGTTGAATTTCATCCAGTTGTTACTGAAATGATTTACTGTCTGCTTTGTGTGTGTTGTGTTGATTAGCTAATACAGGTAACGAAGTGTTCTTAATTGGAAACGAAGAATTTAGCCTTTTTTTTGCTTTTGATGTATTAAATCTGAATCAGAAATTTTGGAATAAATTTTTTCTGTGAAGCTTGTGTTTAATAAGGAGTGAGAAGTGCACAAATCAGATTATTTTGATGTGGTGAGTGCGAGGAAAATTTCGAATTAGTTAGCAATGTACTTTTAACGTTCTGAATTCGAAGTGGGGTAAGGCCATACACAAAAGTTTAATGCAGCCAAAGTTTGCTTCCACTGATCGTTATACTGTCTTCCAGGCTTTTAAATGTTATCGAAGATCCAATTCAAAATTTGACGTCACAATTTTGCCTTTTGATTGACAAAATATTTTTTCCGTTATCAATATAATGTAAAAGAACTTTGTTTTATCAATTCCTAATCACAATAGTGACGATTTTTATCGGACGCGTTCAGGCCGTCATTTTGATTACAATAGTGGTGCTTAGGACACTCCAAAAAAAAGGAGATGAAAAATATTCCCCCAAACTTTGAATACAAGAGAGGTCATGAATATGATGAAGAAAATTTTCATCTAAATGGACAGAAACTTCAACGAATCCATTCAACGCTTGCACTTGTTATTCTATGGAAGGTGAAGCAAAAGAGACAGTTCGAGATTTATCGAAGGGGCAATTCATCAGTGGCACGAGGCTAGTTAAAGTGACCTAAGCCTTATAAACTGTCTCGGAAATGAAGCTGGTATCGTCTTTTTTATCTCAGCATTTCTCTGTTTAGAACATGGGAACAAAGCTAAACGAGGCGTTAACGAAGGGCAGTTCGAGCATCTCAAGTGCCTTTCAGGGCCTGTAATTTAAACGGCCGCTTTTAACGACACTCACCAGCGCAGAGATTTCTTTGGCCCAACTTTAGCGGTCATTCACCTCCGCAGCTGCATGGAACATGCGGCGATACAAGGAGTTCTAAAATATTCAATGGCACGAAAATGTAACTGATTGCTTGGCTTAGCTGGTGTGTTTTCAGCTGATGCTTGAGGCATGTTTTTGCGTTAATTGTTGAAAAATTACCTCACTTTGTTTATATAATTTAAAAAGAGCGTTAACTTGTAGCTAATACTGTTGCAAGTCTTCTACACTGTATTTCTTTGAATTTTAGGGTCATTGAATATCTAAAACGAGACTTAGGTAATATTCCCTAAGCCTCTAGTGGTAAATATCCTGGGGACAAGATCATTCGGAAATGTATTACTCACAATCAAGATTTGCATCATTTGAAACTGAAGACGGAAAGTTTCTACGTCAAATGCATAGTGTAATTTAAGTACGAATGATGGAATAGAATCTGAAAGTGACTATTTCAATGTCTGATATCTGGATATTATCAATCTAACATGACTAATATAGTCACTCCACTGAAAGAATATTGAATATCAAACATGGTGCATCTTAGGGTTTGCAATCTCGGGAATTCCTGGGACCCCGGGATTTCTTCGTATTTTTACATTTATGCTATTGTAATTTGTTGCTCATGCCTATCACAGTATTTGGCGATTTAGGAAGCGCAAAACCTTTATCTGAGAAGAATTCTCTAATGCATTCACTCTTTGTAAATGTATTTACTGACACGCCATCAACTGCGACCAGTTGTGTCACTTGTTCTCCCGGAGTGCTTTGATGTACCTTGACCAAATTTGTTATTTTTGTTTGTTTAGGTTTAGCGCTTTCACTACTGCTCTCCCTTGCATGAGGGTGCTTTGTTCCAATACGAATTCTATTTTCTGAGCTACTAGTTGGCGTAACTGGGTCTACAGTTTCAGGCTTCACTATGTTGTGTTTACTCTTTAGGTGACGTAACAAACCACTGGTAGACCAGCTTTTACAAAGTTAGCTGCTGCCGCACTTTATAAATTTCGCAATTTCTCCAGTTGCATTGTTAACATAGTATCGCCACACAAAGACGTCCGTTTCAACAACATCGGCCGTTGCCATCGTATCTATTACAGTCTATTCCTAATTACTTGCAAAACCAAACCACAAAATACGTTCTGATGCAATTTTTGAACAATATTATGAGATAGTGTTGACTACACTGTATAGTTATGCAAATTGCAACAATATTATAACACTAAAGTCCTATCTTGTGTTCTTTAATTAATTAGTCACATTAAACAACATGATTTTAAGTTATTTTATCACATATACCTTGAAATATAGACTATTTAGAATTCCGGGAATTTCCGGACAGAAAAATTTCAGCCCCTAATCATCCGGGAACCCGGGATCCCAAGATGCAAACCCTAGTGCACGTAAAAAACTTTCCGTGATTTAACATTAACCAGAGAGCCATGACTGCTCAAAACTCTTCTGGGAAAAATATTCCTAATTTTAATTATTTGTTAGAACAAACTGCTTTCACAGTTACAATTCCCAAATTGAGAACCTTAAAAGACCTGGAATGTTTGAATCACCCAATTAAGTGCAGCTGAGGGTGATGTGAATTGGTTGAATTTGCTGTTAGATTGCGCAGAGAAAAACAAATATTAAATGTGGAAAACTTTTCACCTTAGAGTATTTTTAGTTTATTCTGAATATGTCGCGGATGAAATTTTCTGCATAGCAGTAGAAAGACACTTAAAACCACAAAATATGTTCATTTAAAAGGAATTTCAGTACTTCGATATAAACATTTTGATTCACAAGTCTTCTAAAACGATGAGATAAACAGGCTTTTGATTGCCATCAATAATTTGAAAGCACAGTATTGAAATTGTTAAAGTTAATAAATTGAATTTTAGTGTTTCAGTTCAACTAAATATATTTTCGTAAATTCATGAAGAATACTCCAAGAAATTTGGAAAAATTTGTGAGAAAAACACATTTTACTAGTTTACTGAATGTGTTTACCTAAATTATACAAATTTGCTCAATTAGATATCCGTTCAGATGTTTCATGACTGATTTAGATTTACTCTAAATTTATTGTTCAGTGACAGAAGACAACATATCATTCTAATACCAATCGTAAGAAATGAAGAAAATTATGAGGAAAGTAAAAACCGACTCGTATTGCATCTAGAATGGAATCATTAATTTTGATCACATGAAGTATTAAAGTTTCTTTATTAATCATTGAAAGCGAATCGTATGTGTTTTTAGTACGGGTGACATTTTTGAGTGTACGTAGAGCTATGAAGAATAAATGACGATTTGGGAACGAAAGAATTTTTTTAAAATTTAATTTTATTGTACGAAAGATTTAACAGTATTGAAATAGGGAAATTAATTAAACCGATGTCAGCGGTAGGAAAACAAAACGGGCTCATTGAAATCGAAGTACTGGAGCATGTTCATAAATACAATATTTAAAATAAAAAAAATCGCCGAAACGATTTTAAATCTGCTAAGATGGTTGAAAAACCTTTCGAAAAAGTTAAAATCGTTTTTGATAAACGGTTTTGACCAAATTTATCATCAGTCATTTACCAGAAACATCAAAGCCGTACAATTCTCCCCTACATGCTCGCTACATCCGGATGTTTCGCTTGCACTTCTCGATGAGCAAAGTTAGTCTCTTGTCTTGCAAGAAGTTCCCTCTTGAGGTCGTATAATGTACGACTGTGGTGCCGGTGAGAGCTCTAGGTCTGTTCTAGCTGCTCACCCGAGACTACGGTCACAAACCTCCCGGCTAGTCATTAGCTGTAGTTTGAAAGATTTTAAAGATTCATTTACCACAAGCATATATTGAACGTAATTACAAGTTTCAAATTAAATCATTATTTTTGACAACAAAAAGTATTCAACTTTACTCAATAATTACTGAGGCGTATGTGAAAATCCTTAACGCCTAACTATATTAACAATGGCGGCCAAATAAGCCCTGAGGCTTTTAGGCATGGCAGCCTATCAAGAGGAGAATAAAACTTTAAGTAAATTGTGGTAAATAACTTAGTTAAGTTATGTTCTTACTTTGAAACAAATGTTTCGACTTAAAAAATCTGCTTGTACAGTGGCGCCTGAAGACATGAATTGTCGAAGAGAAATGAAATGCACAATTCCTGTTTTTTTATGTCAATAGACAAAAAGGCTGAATAATTGAAGAAATAGAACATGATGCATGTGAGTCTGGGGTGTACGGCGCGTTAATTAACGCGGTACAAGGAGGCGTATTCACGGTGTACTGCGACTCAGTGCCAGTACGTAGCGCAGCACACGGTGCTTGTGAGTGATACAGATGTTGAAATGCAACTGATCTTCAAAAAAGAAAATAATGACAGTCTTTTAAAACGCGCTCACGCTGCAGGTATGAGAGGTTGTCATGTAAATGTAAAAATCATTTGGTAAAGACACCAAGGAAAAAAGTGACTCAGAATGCCCACAGCAAAATTACAGTACTTAAGTTATCACGTATAATTTCGTATTTTCAGAAAATCTCAGAGTTTTTATGAATCATTGTATGACTTAATTTTGAATTTTATGCATTAAGATGATCATGAACTAATTGTGTCACTGATGAAGTACTATGGAAACCTTGGCAAGCTGAAATAAATGCAGAGTTATCTGAAACGAAAACCGAACCTAATTTAATCAATAAACAAAAATGTACAACAAATTACGCTTATAAGTGGTAGCGTGCGATATACTGTGCACGGAAATATTGTACAATTTTGAACATGGATGATGAAAGAGATACTTAAATATTAGTTTCATTATCCGTAGACTATTTTGAACATGGCATTCGATCATGATACTTGAATGTTAGTTTTATTTTCCGTAGACTATTTTTACCATCGAGAAACCTGAATGTTCGTTTCATTTATAGTAGACTATTCTAAACATGATATTTGATCGCGATACTTAAATATTAATTTCATTATCCGTAGACTATTTTAAAGATGGCATTTGATCGAGATACCTGAAAATTAGTTTCATTTTCCGTAGCCTATTACTTATTTTACAATGGCTTTCAGTATATGAATGAGACATAAATATTAGTTTCACTTCTTACAGACTCAACCCGCTACAATGATAATTTCGCGGACAATCAGATAATTTAAAAACACCAGAATCTCATTTTGCTCACACATCGAGATCGTCTCAGTGCTTTGATGTTTTTGGTTACGTCCATCACAAATTATTTTTTGTGCGAGGTCCTCAAAAACTGACAGGCGTATCGGAGCTGGTATGTAAGCTCAATGATTACGGTCGGTTGACTTCAATAATAAATTGCCAATTAATACCGCTAAAATAACGCTCACCAATTCAATCCTAAGCCTTAGCATTTGTGTTGGCGTTTGCAAATGTTGCTGCATAATACCTGTTTTAATCATCCAGTTATTTAGTCTCTCTCCCTCTCTCACCCATTAAAAGCGAGCCAGAGTAGATTGATTTTACATTACACTCTGTTCCGCAATTTATAGTTTATGTATATTTAAAGGACGTCCCGAACTCATCGTTTGATTTAGCTCAAAGTAAAACTTTTTCCCACCTAGTTTCAAAGTAAATAATGTGTAACTTTTGATTCGACTAATACATGATTTTCATAGATTTCTAAGTGTTTCTGTTTCAATTTTCAATGGTGAAATCAGAAAGTTTCTCTAGGTGTAATTGCCTCTCGCACCATCTCGTTTTTTGTCTCACACAAACTCCAAAATTATTCGATAAAGTGCAGAAAAAGAACTGAACAGAATGATAAATTACCATTTTTAGACTTTCTTGTAAAGAAAACCAATTCAACATTCACCACCTCTGTTAATAGGAAACCTACATTTACGGGATTATGTACCAATTTCTTCAGTTGTTTTTACAAAGGTTATATTAAAACAAGTGTCACTACATTACTGCATAGAGCATATCGCATCTCTAGTTCTTATAAAATATTTCACGAAGAAGTGGAATATATCACAAAGTTACTTGTACAAAATAAATACTCTGTGTCTTTGGTCAACAATTTGGTTAAAAAGTTTTTAGACAAAAAACTTTCCCTCCTTCTACAATTCTGACCGCACCGAAGCAGAAAGTTTTCATCGAGCTCCCTTTCTTGGGCTATCTGAACAAGGAGATGAGAAAGGAACTTTTATCCCTGATACACTCTCATTTTACTTTCATTGACGTGCTACAATTTTATAGAAATAGTTTTAAAATAGGTTCATTTTTTAATAGGAAAGAGCGTTTGGAAGAGTGCCTGAGAAGTGGTTGTGTATATTTGTATAAATGTGATTGCTGCCTGCAGTCCTATGTTGGAAGTACCGCACTCCAGCAATTTATTCGTCACAGCCAACACTCTGGTATCTCCCATAGAACCGGCCGTCCTTATTCATCTCCCTCCCAGTCCGCTATCCGAGATCATTGCCATAGTTCAAACCACCCTTTCAAAAATTCCAATTTCTCCACACTTTGTAGAACCACAGAAGAATTTGACCTTGGAATTTTAGAATCCTTGTTTATTTTTACCCATAGACCTCAGTTAAATAATGACCAAAGTGCGATGAAATTAAATATTGCCCCAACTGTGTGAATAGGAGTGTGTTCGGATGTGTGTGTGTGTGTGTGTGTGCGTATGTGTGTTGTCCTGTTACTCTGGGTAGATGTTATTGTGGGTTAGTTTGATTGCTAGAATTTAGGTGCAAGTGTACGTATGGCTTCGAATGTTGATAGAAATTTATTTTTTAATGGTTAGGCTTAGCTATTTTGCGTTCAATGTAGGTATATTGATATTATACTCTTATAGTTTTTCGCAATTTGTTCATTATCGTTTTTTATTCTGTTTTACAGCACTGATGATGGAATCGGAGATTCCGAAACGTTTGTTATTAAAAGAATGTTCCCTTTTATATTGGTTCTTCTTTTTATCTTGCGTATTTGATTTCCTAAAAATCGACCCTTTTAATTCTATTATACAATTATTGTTACAGTAAAATTGAGATCATTCTAATCTTCTACAGTATTCAGGAACGGATTTGGTTTGTTGGTTTCACGAAAAAATTCTATTTGTTTTACGATTAATTTCCAAATAGTTGCAACGCAGACATTACCCAGCCTCACGAGATATTTTTGAAGACCCTCTTAAAGTTTAAAATGTAAATATACCTCTTTTGTTCGCTGTAGTCATCACTGTAGGAACAAATATTCGGGCACTCAAATCTAATTGGAAATAGAGCAGATTTTGCTATTTTTCAAGGCTAGCAAAGACCAATCATAACTGTGTCATTACATTTTAGTGAGTTGATGTTCACTTGCAATGGTTCATTTATTTTTGAAATTTCTTCAGTGATGCAGATATTCTAGAGCCAGAATTTGCATATATTTGGCAGACGCATGAGTATGCGAGGAGAATTTTGCACATGTGGGATATATGGCGTCGTTGCCGCAAGGTTTGTCAAGCTTTGTGAGCAGAATAATGCAGAGAACAAGCATGTATTGTTCAAATATTTCCTTTGCCTCGAATCCTTTAATCTTTCCCAGGAATGTCAGTGCGTGACAGTTTTGTAATTGCATTACATTCGACATTGATGAAGAAACAGAAGTGCTGTATTGGCTGAACTTTTTCTCAACACTCACACTTATAACATCCCTCAACTCTCGCACCAACACTCACACCTTCCCTCAACGCTCACACCAACACTCCCACCTTCCCCCAACACTCACACCAACCAGGCAACAACACTCACCCCAACCCTCACACCTCGCAGGCAGACCATTTCTGCCTGTAAGCGTCTCCATCGGAGCTATCGATAAGGGAACGCGGAGGCGTGACAGTTTCATATTAAGTGCATTACGGCCAAATTTGCAAGTCCATTGTGACGATAACAGTGTTGCTGACGACCAGCGTGCCTCGTTTTCATGCTGCCAACGCTGTATTTACGACAGCATTTCAATTGAAGACCCCATGGCATTGCTCACTTAAAACGTGATCTTCCATCCTCGAAAATTTTCAAGGAGGACCACAGTCATTGCAGTGTATAAATTTATCAAGAATGCTCCACTAACACTGCTAACTGCTCTCGTATTTTCCTGGCATGAAAACCTGCAAAAGGAAAATTGAGGCGATGAATCTGCTGGGCCTTTGAAAGCTCCCGAATTTCCACACTTGCTCGTTTCGAGCCGTCGGTAGAAGCTGTTTGTTTCTAAGGGGAGAAATTCATGTTTATTTTCGAATGTTTTGTTGCGTTTGGAGTTTTTGGTTTAATTTACGAACGCATGCGAGGAATCAGTGATTGACAGAAATGCAAGTGATAAATTTAACCACTGCCATGCATCTTTTTCTTAAATTCTTCATAATTCGTTGTGCTTGTAAATCCTCCATAACATGTTGGGCATATTTCCAACTCGTATGTTCAGCAATAAAGTGAGAGTACGTAGAAACAGTACAGTGCTGCTGCTGCGACGAATAAATCAAGATATATTTCTACTTCCAGTTTCATTTGTTTATTTTATAATTTGTACTTCCAGTTTGTTTCTTGTTTACTGCGCTGATGTTTGCAAGGCAACAAAGTTCATTACGTGCTGTTAACTGGATATGAAATTCTGGGCTCGGTAGAGGGAACAGTTCTGAGCGGAAAAAGAATTCCATGAAGTTATTAAAATCTGAACGCATCTGCCGGAATGTGACAAAGTCGGCGTAGAGAGCATCGCAGTTTGTGGTGGTGGGGCAAATAACCGAATTTTGTAACGTGTCGTTGATGCGCCACACAGCTGTGTTGCGACAAATGGTCATGTTTTGATATTCAGTCATGTTGTGTTAAACTGCCGTATTGTGTTGTGTTGTGTAAAACAGCAGTCATGTGTTAAATAGTCGTGTTGTGTTAAATTACCTGGTTGTGTAAAACAGCCGTGTTGTGTTAAACGATTGTGTTGTGTTAAAAGGCCGTGTTGTGGAAAACAGCCTTCATGTTTTGAATAGTCGTGTTGTGTTAAATTGCCGGGTTGTGTAAAACAGCCGTGTTGTGTTAAATTATTGTGTTGTGTTGAGCGTTCGTTTTGTGTTAAACATTAAGGTTGTGTTAGACGGTCGTGTTGTGGCAAATTACCGTTTTATGTTAAATGATCGTTTTGTGTTAAACATAAAGGTTGTGTTAAACGGACGGGTTGAGTTAAAAAGCCGTGTTGTATTAAACAACCACATTGTATTACAGGATCGGGTTGTGTTAAGCAGCCGTGTTGTGTTAAATTGTCGTTTTGTATTGAATGACACGTTGAACAGTCGTGATGTGTTGAATAACATTTTTGCATTAAACAGCCGTGTTTGATTAAACGACCGTGTTGTGTTAACCATCCTTGGTTTGTTACAAAGCCGTGTTGCGTTATATCGTCATGTTGTGCATTAAAATGGTTGTGTTGGGCAAATGATGAAACAATCGTTGAGTTAAAAGAAAAATTTTGCTGTACAATAAATTTGCGTAAAATGTCTGATCTCTCAGCACTTTTGTTTTTAAAGTTCAGGCCTGTTGATTACCATATTGACTGCGATATGACCCATTGGTTGGTCGTGCTCAAGTCTTTCCTACTGCGAAATGACCCATCGGGAGGTCGTTTGAAAAAGTTTCAGCAATCTGTTTAAATTAGGGGTATTTAATGTCCCCAGTTAATGTTTTGTGTTTAAAATATTTATAACAACTTGTGAATTTAAATTTGAGTTAGATACTGAACTTCAGTTTAACCCATCGCAGTCATTGTGTTATGTAGACGTTTTAGGTTTTTAAAAAAACGGTCATTTTGCGCTGACGATAAAAGGATAAAACGGGCTCGCTGTACGCTTCATCTAACGATCGGTCTGTGCACTAAATACAGTATAATGCTTACGTTGTCCACTTACTATGAGGGTCATGTTGAGTTCTTAACAGAAAGGCCGTTCTGTACACTCATAGGATGAGCTGAGTACTTATTATATCGGTCGCGCTGTACATCAACATGAAGGAAGGTGTACACTTACGGGGGGTTAGCTGTACACTTACTACAACAGTCGCGCTGTACACTTATAGAGAGAGCTGTGCATTGAATTTTTATGGCCATGGTGCAGCGCTGGTTAATTAGAAGAACGACTTCATTTTGAAGGTTTTGTGTCATTATAAGATCTTAGTATTCGTGATTAATGTTACTTCCTTAACGACATTTACCTTGGGCCACTATTGGGAGTGAATGATATTTGTGAAACAGTCTCATGTATCTCACTATGGGGTCGGTTAGCTGAACTGAACAGAGAAAATCATTTTAAAATATTTCAATTTTAGTCACAAAATTTTTAGCTTTGTTTCAAAATCCGTATCACCTACCAGTAAACTATAAGTAAAAAATTTGTACACCAGTTTTAAACTTTTTATTCAAGACATCACTATTATATATCACTTACTGAAGTTCTATCAAATATTGCTTGATTTTTAATGAGGTATCGTTTCTTTCTAAAGGAAATGCACTTTAATTTTATAAATGAAGAGTGTTGCCATGAGGAAAAGTCGCTTTCCATACCTTCTAGGAATCCCTTTGCAGTAAAGGCAATTTAACTGAGAATCCTGTTGTTTATCCAAATCTGACAACCACGTAGTTTCAAAATTCCATTAAAATTGTCTGTAGCGGAAATAAGGCATCACATTACAATTTTAAAGAAAGCTAGAAATAAAGCTTTTGTATGTTCTGGTTACCCATTCTGAAATCTTTGCAAACATCGCCGCGAGTGAGAAAAATTTAGGCTGTTATTAGCTGGAGTTCATAGACACCTTCACCAAGCGGAATTAAATTTCACACTTAGGTTCAATATTAAAAAATTCAAGCTAACACCAATGCGAAGATCACATGGGGAAGTGGTTGAAGAGTTTCACTCCATTGTTTTCTGTTTTGACTTTTTAATGTTTCATGGACTTAATTTTTCAAAGCAGAAAAGTGGTATTTGTAATAGACTAGAGTTCTGTACCTTCTTTTCGATGATGTTATATAATAGCAGCGTGTCTTAATAACTTCTCTGATAACCTTCAAGTAAAACTTTACATTTAAACGTGTTTATGAAGGAAATAAGTTCTGGAGTAAAAATTTAAGAAACCTAACCTGTCAAAAGTTAAATGTGAGAATGAAGAGCATAAGTGCTTAGTATACCCAAAATGGCTGTAGGAAATTTCATGAAAATTTTAGAATTATAACACGTATGAGCCCGTACCACATCTGTTGCATGAAGCTTCGCCAGCAGCACTTGAACTTCTCTGACATTCGCGAAGTCACTTATTTTCAGCGAGCATTTTTGCAAGACATTTTTGATTTCCATTTTTGTATTAGAATAACTTGTGAACGAACTTCACCACAAATAAACTGAAATTCCGAGCAGAATATCGCAATCAGAATATAGTGCTTAGGTATCCAATTTTCAAGGTGCATCATATTAAAGAGGCAGTTTTTTCGGTCTCATTTCAGTTTGTGTTCGGCAGACGTGCAGGTAACAAAACACAAAATGTTGAAACCCAATTTGCCGGCACCGGAATGTTTGCTCACCAAATATCCCCAACATCCTGGCCACTAGCTCCAGGCAGGAGCTATGCATTGTTTAGACACTCAATTATTCTTCTACGGGTCTGATTTCCTACCAAATGACGTCTTAGCGGTTTAGATGGCAGCGTATATTTTTCAGATGGACTTGGCTACACTTCGTGCTACACCACGTCTAGCTGACTTATGAGAAGTTTTGTTGCCAGATTATCGTTACGACGACGAAAATCGACTGAATACAAAATCCTGGGTCAGACATGGAGCCACCCTGCAGGAAAGCCTTAGTATGGATTTCCTTAGAAGGATTGTATTATACCAAATTTGAGGCAACATTTTATTGCGTAAGTTGATGCCCTATTGTAATTGTCTGTGCAGGGCAGCACTGATTGCGCTCTGCCGGTAGTGTTCATTGTAACAGGGTTGGGAGTATGAGCTGTTATCTGTTTCACTGAACGTGTCACCATCGGCCTCGTAGAAGTTAACATCCGCTTCAGAAGCCATGTCTATACTTGTAAAACCATCGTATGGAGAGTATTGCACTGTGTTGATCCTGTGTTTGCATCGATAAATAGTTAATACTCTTGTATATCTAATTTGTATAACTAATGCACGTTATAACTAATACACGATCTAATTTGAGCAACTGATGGTCTTCCATACCTAATTTGTTGTTATTACAGTTTTTTCCAAACAGAACCCATTTTAGCCTCCGCTCTAATGTAACTAATATCCTAATATTACTAGTACTCAAATGTAACTATACATTTATCAAAGTATGTACTGTTTTTCTACAACCTATTCCTGTTGTGTAACAGAAGAACTGTCCGTTACTTGTTCACTTGGTGAATAATTTAAACATCCTTGTCTTCTTCAGTGCAGATTGCCGTCGTCAAACTTTTTGGTAGTCGTAAGACGGAATATTCCCGTCTGAATGTCTGTTATTTTGGAACATCAGAAATGAAGGTCATTAAAAAGAGTGTGTGCGTTCATAATTGAGCTATAAATAATTATAATCGATATAAGCCAAAAAGGGTACTCCTGAAATTATTAACAATATTATTGAAGTCATTCAGCAATGTATTACTTCAAATTATATTCCATGTTCTGAGTCAGCCATGAAAGTACGGCCGATCATAAAATGTAACAGTTGCTTTCATTTATCATGATTTTTAACTAATGAAAGCGAGCGAAACTGAGGTTTAGAAATTAGATTACCATGATGTCATTTGAATGAGAACGTTCGGTGTGCGAGTGCTGCATAAAAGGCGAGTTTCAAGTCTCGTGATTGTTTTAAGTTGCCATCGGTGGCCTTTGACTGAGACCATTCATTACACGAGCGCAAGAAAAATTGTTGTGTTCCTAAAAGACGTAATTAGATGCCAGTCCTCAGCGTAGGTGTTCATGTTTGACTGCCTCGGCATGCCCACATCCCATAGCGTTTGATGGAAATCCGAAATGCACTAACGTTGGGTTTTAACATGGCGGGCTAATTTGAGTTCCTTTGGTAGCGCTTTTATTACGCAGGAGATTTAGATATTCGTGAAAGAGAAATATTGATGATGAAAGTCATTTATAGCAACAGGGTGAGATGCCACTTGTTGTGAGGGTTCCAACTGTGATTACAGCTGTTTTTGGGAATTCTTCTGGAGCTGTTGCATGGTTTCGGTTTTCTTTTGAAATGTTAATACAAAATTCAATTAATGCAAAACTTAATACTTACTCTTTATAGTTTAAGTGAAGAGGTTCATAATAAAAGTGTGAATTTGATATTTAGATTCATAAGAAGATTTTACATGATGAAAATGTCTTGCAGGTGTAACTCTCCTGCTTCAAGAGAGAGCATTTGGGTAATTAAAGTTTTTTTTCGAAATAAGCAAATCGAAATAATCGAGATCACTTTGTTCAACAATCCATAGTAAATCGATCTTCATTGTTTTTCAAGAATATTTTCTTTTCAAAACCAATTTAAAACTCGAAAGTAGCCAGCGTCACCACACGAGGCAAGAACCGCTAACAAAGTCGAGTCACAAACGTGAAGTGGGTCTCAACTGGCCCTCACAGGTCGTAGTTACGAGCACTCGAGCGATGTTGAGCTGGCGCCTACCAATGCGGTTGTGTGCAACGTGTTATTCTTTCAGATTCCCTACCTAATTCTTTCAGATTTTTCACTTAGTTCTTTCAAATTTTTACCTAATTCTTTCAGACTTTTGACTTACTTCTTTCAGATTTTTACTTAATTCTTTCAGATTCTTTACTTAATTCCTTCAAATTCCTTTCTTAATTCTTTCAGATTCCAAACTTAATTCCTTCAAATTCCTTTCTTAATTCTTTCAGATTCCAAACTTAATTCTTTTAGATTCCTAACTTAATTCTTTCGGATTTCATACTTAGTTTCTCCAGATTTCTTACTTAGATTTTAAAACGTGTTCGTCATTTGATGGGCTGTTGAAGGAGTACATTATTCGGGAAGACAATTTGTACTATGTACGATAAAATCTTCAATTAACCATTATAGGCAAATTGGAATAAGAAGATTAAATTTTTCCTGAGATTAGTTAAATTAAATAAATGCTTGTAGATATTTAGGGCTTAATTTAGATTTATCTCCTTATGTAGAAAACAGATAGAAAAAGGTAGGAGAAATGTAGCAAAAAGGCTGCAAGCAAAAATACCTCTAAGCTCATGACCCCGCATGAGACTAAATGAACTCATTTCTTGCCTAAAAAGAATTTAAAATCCTCTTGATTGAAAGAATGGAGGAGTCAGGTAGTTCGCCAATTAAGACAATCATCTATCACCCAAGCCCTAAGAAAAGAATTAATTAAAGCTACACTCCATTACAGGTTCTACAGTGACGAAAAGGCAAGGCCTTTTGTGACGGAGAATTTTTTTATCGTTAGGCGCAATACTCGAATGAGATGACGCGTACTGGAGAGCGAGCAGTCTATCTTTAATTCGTTTTAAATTTAATTCTTTTGTAAAAGTCTCGCTCACTAATTAACCTAGGAGGAGGGGAGGGGGAGAGCGAACAGATGGTTTACGAGGCGAAGCAAAACATGAATATGAGTCTGTAACCAGTGAAGAAGGTCAGTGACTTCGAAATTAACTCGATGCTTTTTACATTTGCATCCACTTGTTGTTTGTATCAGTATTCTTTACTACGTGTTCATAGAATCAGTATTTTTCTGCAGGTATGGCTTAAATTTTCGCAGTCATCTTTAATTGAAATAATGTCACGTGGGCAGTTCACCTCTGTTAACCTATGTATATCTTAAGGATGCTTTATTTACTCTTTTTCTCGTTCCTTTTTCTTTTTTCATTTTCCTTTGATATTTTTCAAATTTTATCCATTCTTAGCAAACACGAAAAAATGAACAAATATTAATTTTCTGGCTTGAGCAAATCGAAAATGTTGATAATAACGAATGATACAAGCATCAAAACTCTTTACCACAATTTTCGCGTCCTAATTTTTTCTTGTAAACGGTGGTATTCACACAACACTTTTCGTTCACCTCACTTGAAAGACATTCAGTCAAAACCTTGTAAATCCCAAGTCTCTAGTCTACAATAATCATGGTAGACTTGTTGGAACACTGACACTTACTTCCATGCAAACCTCAGCTCCCAGTCAATCTGAGACGATATTTCAAGATCCTTTCCAAGGCTCCTCCATTCTTAAGCCCCTACTTGTTGCATGATTTACCCTCAGCCAAATCCTTCCATTTCCAGCGATACATCACCCCACTTATTTAAAATTCTCCAGTGGCCCTCTAATTTCCCCCCCCCCCCCCCC